>SSNR01000041.1:651845-713379 GCA_006937965.1 Callopanchax toddi | reverse complement strand
CCCCCCCCCCCCCCCCCCCCTTTCTGCTTTTTTTCTGCTTTCTGCTTGGCTCATTTACATTCAGCAGCCCTCCATTTATTCGCGTGGAAGTGACACAATCACCGATAAATCAAGTAGAATAGCAGTCGTTTCCCCCCTCATCCCTCAATGGTCTTATTCACATCAATTCATTTGGGTTTAATTCATTTCTGTGTGACTTTTTGGCGCCATTCTGCACATTTTCCACGGCCGTATTAACCGTTTTAGCAGCACCGGGGCTCAAAAAGGGCACCATAAAGCCCCCCCCCCCCCCCCCCCTTGATGATGCATCACAGTTTTTTGGCTCATGCTAGGTGAATACTTTATGTGTACAGTACAGAAAAAGTAAACATTTTTATTATGTTAAAAAACATGTTTTACAGAATATTACGGTTTTTTTAAAGGCACACTATGTAACTTTTTCATATCTTTAAATCTTTTCCTTTACCCAGTATGTGCTAATATGACATCATCCCCATCTGGTGCTTGTGTCCAGAATGACATGTCACTGCCCTATCCGTAACGGAAACTCGATCGGTTCTGCGCATGTGCGAAATGAGTCTACGTCCGCTGAAGCTTTTTACGGTAATTACGGGTCAGAGTATCTGTTAAGATGTTAACAGTAATAAGTATTTATAAAAAAGTTTACAATAATGACAAAGTTTCATACAATGTCAAAGAAAATAAAAAGGGAGTTATGGATCAGGTCTACCCGATCGGTTCTGCGCATGTGCAGAACGCGTGTACTCGCAGTGAAGTCTTTTACGGTAGTTATGGTTCAGAGTATCTTTTAAGGTGTTAACAAGTATATAATAAATCTATATACATACATAATGTATTAAAATGTTTATACACGTAGGTATCCATTGTTTAAATGGTCTGAGCAGTTGAGAAAGAGGCAAAGTTGTTGGTAAAAGCTAAGGGCTAACTGGGAGCTAACCGTCTCATTCAAAAGACTTGAATGTCGCTAAGTTGGCGAAAAGAGGAAGTGACGTAGGCTTCGCGCATGCGCAGAACTGATCGTGCTTCCGGTTAAAGATCGGGCAGTGACATGACATGTTTACAACTTCTGAGTCTCCGGTCCGGTGCCCTGAAGTCTCACAAAGTCACGTATCTCGCGAGGGTTAAGCTAACCCAATGTGGCTAGCTGTTATGCTAGCTCCGGAGTGTTTTTAGCTCATGATTCCTGATTTTTCCCATCTCTCCCTGCTTGAACACAGCTGATTTCTTTGAATGAGTGATGAACCGCTCCAGTAGAAAGCAGTGAAGGCTGAGGAGACATTTCAACACTTAGATTTAGGTGATTCTGAGCAGAAACAATGGTTCTAACATTTTTACAACAGTGACTTAAAATGGACACTAGGGGGTGCTAAAAACAAGCCAAAACTGCATTGTATGCCTTTAAATTAATTCAGTTTATTAGTGCTAATTTACACACACGTCATCTCAAAGCAACAAATGCAAATTATTTTCGGTACATAATCGCAGGTAAATACAATTCAGCTGTTTAAAATTAAATTTATAATAAAACATCATCAAATTGTCCTGTTATAAAGGAACCAGCTGATCGGACTGAAGCGTTATTTCAAAGCGATGCGTGAAATTAGTTTTTATTTACTTTGTCAGACAGGTTTTCCTAGACAAGGCTATTTAAGTTATGCTCTTGTAAATTCCCGACATCATTTTGCCAACATGTATTTACAAGAAGAAAAGTCATAGCGTGATGATGTCAGTCTGTTTACCGCTCGTCTAAATATAGCCGTCTTGCTCCCTGACACGCCCTGGGTTTGATGAGCCGTTTGGTGGTGAAAACCATTACAGCACCTTTGGGCAAACATCGTGCCACAACCTCGTGTCAGTGGGGGCACACAGGGTGGATGAGCTCACTCAGAGATACACACACACACATGAAGGGCGAAATGAAATTAATGAGTGCACACTGAGACAAACACACATACTGTATGCATCATTGCCATGAGGGTGAGAGCCACAAACACTGGCTCTATTATGCATGCACAGTGTGCACAACATTACTCTGTCCACATGCTGTAAGATTTCTAATATTCATTCATCATAATTCAGCAGCTGACTAAATATGCATTATTATTAAACATCATCAGTCCTGCTCTGCATCCTAATGTCATGCATTTTGAAGTCAGTAATTTTTTTTTTAAAGCCATCAACCTTTTATTAGTTTATTCTCTGGGTTGTTTCAGGAAATACATGAGTCATAGACCTCAAGAATAGGTGTCAGGAAGCATCTCAGAAAAAGAGAAGTTAGGTAACTTTAAGAGCAGAGGGGTGCCCAAGTCCAGTCCTCGAGAGCTACTCTCCTGGAACTCTTAGATGCAACCCTTCTCCAACACACCTGAATCAAATGAAGGGCTCGTTAGCAGGCTTCTGCAGAGATGAATGATTTGCTGATGACGGAATTCAGGTGTGTTTGAGCAGGGATGCATCTAAAGTTTCTAGGAGAGTAGCTCTCGAGGACTGGACTTGGGCACCCCTGGCTTTTTCCCAGTTAATCCGTGTTTACGCGTCGGCTACCGGTGCTAGGAATATTTAGCGAGTCATAACACCGATCTGGTGTTCAACTGTCTTCAGCTAAGTCTGATAAATGACAAAAACAAGATGAAACTAAAACTGAAATACGAATAAAAAACCCTCCAGTGAACGTCGCTTCCATAAAATAAATCTCCGCTGCAGTTTGAAGTCTTTTTGAGCGATTTTGGTGACGGAGCAGCAGCAGCTAGCTGCTAGCTCTGTGTTAGCTTAGTTAGCACACAGCAGAAGGGTAAACACTCGATGTTGGAGCTCTTTGCTGCCACTATATGTTTGTTTAAAGCCAAAGTAGCCCCAAATAGGAGACGCTCTGTTTTTTTACAACTATTTCCTCAATTTTGGGACTTCTGAGTTCTAATTTGGCAAATCCATTAGTGTGTGTTTACATTGCTCCGCCCGCAAATATGTCAACATGTCACCTGCGCAAATAAATCGCCCATCGTCGATTTTTGGACTGACGATGGACGAAGTTACCAAAGTTGGAATGATAGTTGAGACCTGTTTGCTGTAAAGAGGAACTAAGGCTTTAACAGGAAACCGCTTGAAGCTCAAAAGAAATGAAGGACAGAGAGTCCAGCTAAAGATTAGGAAGACATAAAGTTGGTAAAACAGAGGTCAAGAATAAAACGTTGAACCAGATAAACAGGATTAAGATTATTAAAGTGATCAGAGGATGATTGAAATGTGTTATCAATATTATATGGTTTGTTTGTTTTCCAATGAGGATGTCTGAATGAATCATGTTGTGATGTAAGATGTTGAAAAGTTAAGGGAGGAAGTGTTGAAAGAGTGTAACTGAGAGCTGATGGCCAAATAGAATGGGAAACGGCTTGGACCAGATTCGGTTCGACGGTCCTGGTTTCTGTGCATCTGGCCTGGTTTGCTATCACCTTTATCCCCTTAAAGGGATATTTTGGTCATTTTTACGTGGTGTTCTATCAGTTATTTATAAGGACAACACCTCTCAGTCTCTAGAAACAGGACAGGAGCAATACTGCTGCTGAACAATGGTTTAGTGTATGCTGTTTTTGCTTTACTTTCACTTTTCAAAGTAATATTTTTTTGTCCCAGTGTCTTCCTGCCACTGGATTTCAGTCTTTCCCATTCATCTGGACCCAAAGACACTTCAGTCTGATTCTCATTTCTCATCTTAAAGTTGGGTTAGTGCTGAAGAAAAATCTCAGAAAGTCATTATAATTAAAAAAAAAAACACTATTAGCAGCTAAGGACAAGATGATAAACATGTTTTAACACACTTAGCAAATAGGGTTAAGATTGGAATCTTGCGCCGTCCTTGGTAACCATGGCAACAATACCTATGATGATGCAAGAAGACCAGAGTAGACTGTGGAGAAAGGAGGAGGAGCCACAACCTCATTTGAAGCTATTTAATACTGTTAACTCCTTGCTCCTGGTTCTGTGGTGAAATGTGAGCCTGCCTCCCAAACAGAGGGACATTTGTCCCACAGACCTCCTGATTGATTGAGGATTTTTCTTGTATTCGCTTCAGCACGGTTGGTTTCATTTCCTTAACTTCGAGAGATTGTCACTTCCTGCCGTGAGACCACCTCATTTCTCACTTCCTGTTTTGGTGTCGGCTTCCTGTTTCAGCTCTGTTTTCTGTTTCTCATTACTCTGATTCCTTACAGCTGTTTGTGTTTGTATTTAACCAGTCTCTCCTCTCTTTCAGTTGCCAGTTTGTTAGTTTGCTTACTCTCGTCCCAGCCACGATTTGGGCTTTTATTTGCAGTCTAAATCTAAAACTTTTACCAAAAAAATTGTAAAGGTTTTTCAAAAAGTACAAAAGAAGAAAAAACTTTTGTTTCAAAAGTTAAAGTATAAAAAATGTTTAATGAATCAATAATTTGAATTAATTTAAAAATATATATTTTTAAAAGTCCTTTTATTAGTCTGCAATGACACTCAATGGTTAAAATATAAAATTTCTAAGAATTTCAGTGCCTTTAAAGGGTTAACCAGATGACTAGAATTGTCAAATCATGAATCATTAACTTGTTCATAAAAAGCATTTTGTACGTTTATCTCGATGTAAGAAGATAAGCATAAAATTCCCATAATACACTGAAAAAAGTAAACATTGGTTTAACCTAAAAAAAACAAGGGTCTAACTTTAAAAAAATTGAAGTAATCGGGCACAAGTAATTTAATTAGGTTTATCCAAGTTAATCTTTTAAAGTTTACTTTGAACAAACTTAATAAATTAACTTTGAAAGAAATTAATTTAATTACTTGTGACCGATTACTTCAATTTTTTAAAGTTAGACCCCTGTTTTCTTTTTTCAGTTTATGATTGGCCTGTAATTTTTTTACACTGAAAAAAACAAAAAAACGGGTCTAACTTAAAAATATTGAAGTAATCGGACACATGTAATTAAATTAAGTTCTTTCAAAGTTAATTTATTAAGTCTGTTCAAAGTAAACTTAAAAAGATTAACTTGGATAAACTTAATTAAATTACTTGTGACCGATTACTTCAATTTTTTAAAGTTAGAGCCCTGTTTTTTTTAGGTTAGACCAATGTTTACTTTTTTTCAGTGTAGTTTTTTGGTCTTGAAAACAATTTTTAGTCAATCATTAACAACAAGAAGAGGATATGGGTCTGTCGTTCTTCAGTAATGCTGCTGGATTTAGTCAAGTTTCATGACAGAAGTCAGCATTTTAGTAAAAGTAAGTGCATTAGGTAAAATGTACACTGTAAAAAAAAACTGTAATTTTTACAGTAAAAAAACTGGCAGCTGTGGTTGCCAGAAAAATTTTGTAAAAAATACTGTGAACGTAAACATTTTTTTCTGAGCAAGCCGTGTTTACCACAGTAATACAGACGCCTTGTAATAGCACCCCAGGAGCTACAGATGAAAAGACTCTGTCTCCTTTGGTTTTTCATCTGGATTATTTCATCTAATTATGGTTTGTTCAGTAAAAATTGTTTACATGTTCACAGTATTTTTTACAGAATTATTCTGGCAACCACAGCTGCCAGTTTTTTACTGTAAAAATTACAAGTTTTTTACAGTGTATCTTCGTGAGTAAAAATCTTAACATGAAGGCATTGTGAAGGAATCCCAAAATAAATGGGACGTCTTAACCTATGTTTTTGATGAGAAAAATTTAGATTTTTTTTTTGTGCATTTGTATGTCAATATTAATTAAAAAGTCAAAATATTTCCTATATTTTTGTATTTGTCCTCTCTTTTATTCTAAGCTTATCGCCCCCTACTGGCCTGAGGAGTGCATTTCTGCGTCTTTTGTGAATTCTGGTCAGTAATTTCACTTTTTCTCAACCTTACTGAGAAATGGTTTGATTATTATAGCCAGAATTAAACCCATGAAATCCTCTGACTGCTCTCTACAGTTAAACATTGCCCTGATGTTTAACTCTTAGTAGATTTTTTCTGGTATAATTTACTCTCCACTGCTCAGACTTCAGCTGGAGAGCCCTTCAGATTTAATAAGCACTGGCACCTACACATTTATCACTGATAGGCAATTATATTGAGAGATCCGCAGCAGACAATTCAGTTCCTAGAGCTCCTAACAAGAGCACACTTGACCCGCTCTGGTCTATCTCTTTTCCACTGGGCGTCTCTTTGTTGCAAATAAACCAATTAGTTTAAATGCACATCCCTCTAATTACATGCAAAGACGTATTTACAGGCGTATCAAAAGTCGCCCTTCCCCATCTGTTCCTACCCGATAACTGGGATCCTCAGGGAGGGGGACGAGGTGGATTTCTGTACTTTAAATTTAGAGAGCAGGCAGCAGTGTTGCGGCTCGTCAGTTCTGGTCATAAAGGAGCGGCGTTGGTATTTTTAGCAGGAGGATACCGCTCAGGCAGTAAATACTGACCCCCGTCCTCGAGGGACTTGTCGCCATACTGGAAAGCGTCTTTAACTACCACTTGGCTGTCTCTGTCAGCTTTCCAAACACCTTCTCTCATTCTTTTGGCTTGACAATAATTATGTAGAAGCTGAAGAAAATAAGAAAACCCTCCGTGGTTCTCATTATGGCTGAGCAATAACCACAACCACTCCTTCAACAGATGCATTTTACTGAAATTATACAACAAGGCACAAAAGACCCATCCTGTATCATTTCAGGTAAAGAACTGGAACGTGTGGATAAATACAGCACACCTGCAGCTATACAAATCACATTATGCAGACAGATCTGTGAAACAAGAGCATCCGGTTAGGCCCACGCATCACCAATCAATATGTTCGCTGAGCAGATTAGAGGAGGCTATATTATCCAAACTCATTCTACATCGCGCTACAATTAAACTGGAAGTGAATCTCTCGGCCCACGCCAAGGCGGCGTTATTGATTTGAAGCGAATTCTGATCATCATGTTCCGGCAACTAAAGTATTGTTTCATTCCACACTGTAAGAAAAATGGGTGGAACAGAAGGAGAAGGAGAGAAACTTGGTGAAAATAGTAGGAAATGATTTTGATGTCTTTCTTGGATCTCTGCTAGTTGCTTGGCAACATCAAGTAGGGTTTAATTTAAGCCCTTACAGCATGCAAATAACTTTTTGAGTTTTAACCTAAAGAGATTTAACTGTACAGTTTGCAGCAGTCTTTGAAAATGTTTTTCGACCTTCGACCGGGCTGGTTTAACGTTTTCCCGCTCTTTTTACTCTGCGAAACATGAAAGTTTCGGAACTCTTTTTAAAAATCTCCTAAAAAATACATATAAAAATGTATTTTTCCTTAGTCATTTAGTTATTTTTAAAGTAAATCCATAAAAACCTCCTCACAAGTAGGAAAAAACCTGAAGCAACTCTTGATTAGTGCTTCATGTTAGCTTTGCTATGCTAATTTTTTTCTTTCTGCTTCACTTATTTTCTCTTTCAACAAATTAGTACAAATTGAATTTTATTTTTCTGTCCAAGAAACAGTAAAGCTAGCCCAATACCATTAGCATTAATATTAATATTAAGTAAAAGCCAACTTTATCAGTATAATTGTCTCCAATCTACTCAAAATTCTTGAGTGTAAAATGTTACACCAAAAAATTTAAGTAAATGATGGTTTTACTTTTTAGAGTGTAGGGTCCTGGTGCTCAGCTTGGTTACACCCTGGACTGGTCACTAACCCAACCATGTCAAACTAAAATAATGACTCCTCAGTTGAATCTCGAGTCCCTTGTTTGAGGGAAAAACACGACAAAATCAAATGTGCATTCACAGGAAATAACGACGATTCTTGGATTTGTTTGTAAGACGCTTCGCTGAGTTGTGTCACCTAAAGGATTGTTAGGAGTAATAAAATAACGGAGGGAGGTTAATACTTTACATTTTGATTAGCCGCCTAAACCTTAAAGTGTTACCCAAAAAAAATGTAAGTTTTAAAAACATAGAAACGGTTTGAATATTGTTTTAAAGTATGACTGTTTCCAAAAAAAAAAAAAAAAGAAAGAAAAATGTCCCTTTAACCATTTAAAGCCTAAAATTTTAAATAATATTGCATAGTTTAAAAAAATGGAAGTAGACATGTATAAGACTGGATATGTCAGGTTTTAATTAAAGTACTAATACTAATACTACATCTGTTTGCTTTAAAGGCACACTATGTAACTTTTTATATTTTAAAATCTTTCTCTTGAGCCAGTTTGTGCTATTATGACTCTTTGCAGGATTAATGAAAAGTCACTCAGTCCCATCTGCTGCTTGGATCCAGAATATCACGTTTGCAACTTCTGAGTCTCTGGTCCGGTGTCCTGAAGTCTCATAAAGTCACGTATCTCACGAGGGTTAGGCTAACCCAATGTGGCTAGCTGTTATGCTAGCTCTGGAGTGTTTTTAGCTCATTATTCCCATAGATATGAAGGCTAGATGGATCACCTGGGGTTCAACAGCGTAGCTACACGGCGGCCATCTTACCACCGAGAGCTGACGTTCTGCTCTCTATGGCAGCAGATGGAAAGTGAGCAATCAACTTAACTAAAATTACTCGTAACTCGATGAAGAATGAACGGATTTACAAACAGTTTGCAAACCTTATTATGTATAGACTTGAGATAGAATACTTTTACATTATATGTTTTCCCGCCATTATCAATATATATTCACAGCCACGTCTCTGACGTTTATAAAAATGCAAACTGTTTGGAAATCTGTTAAAAATTGAGCAAGTTAGAGGTATTTAATAGTACATGCACCATTGATAGCAATGTTATGAAAGGGGGCAGCTGTCTGTGGTAAGATGGCCACCAGTGTAGGTACGTCAGGGTCCATTGACGAACAGCGCGGGTAAGATATAGGCTGTGTTTGAATTCAGGGGTAGGATGCTTATGAGGACGTGTACTTGTTGGGTCTACCTAGGTTGGGTACTTGCTTGACCGCTAAGACGGGAAATAAACGGCTCTGAATTCAGACGGTCTAGCCTCATACTTATCCCCGCCCCTCAGTCCAGTCGCTTAGCAACCGTGACAGCGCCGACACACAGGCTAAAGCTAATAAAATGGATCTAAAGAAACACTTTAAGCTCTTTTATGGTGACTTATTTCCTAAACTTTCATTTAAAACATTCAAGCTAGCTTACATCGATTTCTTGTCTTAAATTAATTACATGAAAAATAAAACATTCAACCTCTTTTGTGGAGATTTTTATTATTAAAGTAATAATATGCAGTTTTGCTTGTTTTGGCCTCCCTCTGGTGTCCGTTTTAAAATCACTGCATTACACAAGTTAGCATATTGTTTCAGCTTATATACGCCTAAATCTAACTGTTGAAATGTCTCCTCAGCCTTCATAGCTTTCTACAGGAGCGGTTATTTACGCCTTCAAAGAAATCAGCTGTGTTCAAGCAGGGAGAGATTGAAAAAAATCAGGAATCATGAGCTAAAAACACTCCAGCGCTAGCATAACAGCTAGCCACTTTGGGTTAGCCTAACCCTCGTGAGACACGTGACTTCCTGGGTACCATGATGGCGACGGAGATTTTGCAATAGTGGTATTCTGGATCTAATCACCAGATGGGGCTAAGTGACTTTTCATTAACGCTGTAAAGGGTCATATTAGCACAGACTGGCTCAAGGAAGAGATTTAAAAATATGAAAAAGTTGCATATTATCACTTTAAACTTCATATAAAAATATGCAAAAAATTCCTAAACACAAGCTTTTTATAATCTTTTGAGAAACTGACATTTAAAACTGTACTGCTCTCTGCTTTTTTCTGCTACTGCTGCAAAATTGATTAATCAATATGTGTTGTAAATGCAATAAAGTTGGGGGGGGGGGGAAAAGAATCCATCGGTCCGCACGCAAAGCATCCTGGGATAGCCTTGGCCAGCGAGGATACACCAGACCCATCCTCGAAATTGGGGTGGAGCGAGGACGCATGGATGAGTATCCTTCGAATTTGGACAGCACTCGTTGCAGCGCTGTGACGCCATCGGCCTCGAAATACCCCTGAATTCGTACACAGCCATAGTAATATACAGTATATGATATCTATGATGATTGCTGCTTTTTTCCATCTCTCCCTGCTTGAACACAGCTGATTTCTTTGAATGAGCGATGAACCGCTCCAGCAGAAAGCTACGATAGTGACTTAAAACGGACACTAGGGGGTGCTAAGAACAAGCCAAAACTGCATAGTGTGCCTTTAAGGACAGAAGTGGTTTGATGCCACTTGGTAACAATAGCATAGAAGGGGTTAAAGACTCCCAGTAACTGTAAATGTCCATGTATTCAGTGAGTGTCCTTTACGCTGTGTTCATAAAAGTCAGGCAACACTGGGTCAATGTTCTCCTCCCAGCCCGATTACCACTCAGCTACTTTCAGTACAGATGAACATTAAATATTGATCCTTCCATCACTGTTCACATTTATTTCTGTCTTCAGGGAAAATCTCCCACCACTCTCCGTCTTCTACGTCATTGTCTTCTATGAAACGCAATGCTGCTGCTTTCAGGTTTAATTAAAGTAGAGACGAAACAAAAAAATGTTTCAGCACAAGTACCAGAAAGGAATAGTTCACTAAACAGAGACTCAAAAAATTTAGATTTATTTTTAAAAACATCCTAAAAACAAATAAGTTGACAAAATTCCAGATGATGCAAAATAATCTATTATGCAGGACTACCCCCATGTGGTCATTAAACATTAATGCAAGGTTTCAAACAAATCACGCCTGTATAAATCAGTTTATCAACAATTTATTTACACGCTGCATTTGAAATTTACATCAAATAACCTACAAACAAAAGGCTCAGCAGGAGGAAAAACTAATTTACAAAATATATTCATTACATTTTCAAAATAAATCTGACAAAAAAAATGCTTCAATTTTAGGGGAATTAGGAAATCATGTAAGAAGAAAAATAAACTTTACACTGATTTTATTATAACAACCTCTAAACATGATCAGCTGCTGTTTTTTTTAATGAGTCCACAATAATAAAAGTGTGACCAAAAAAGATACAATTTGGGATTTATTACAGGCACTGATAACTCTGACTCTGGAAAAGTCCATCACAGCAATTCTGTGCAAATCATTTTCTATCACACAACTCATTAAAAAATAATGTATAGACAAAAATAATACACAAATCTACAAAACAAATAAATAGTGGGATTTTAGACAGAGACTCGATGCCGTTAGCGGTGCTTAACTCCAGCATCTGTGCAGTTTACGAACTCCAGAACGTCATTTGGTTGGAGAAACATAAACGGATATGTTAAGAAAACGCCTTCACAAATCTCATCCTGTGATCCTGACAAAGAAGATAAAAGGTGCATGATTTCATCAACATTAATGATTTGCATTCACATTATTGAGATTACAAACCTCCTCTCGTTAAAGGTTAAACCAAATTACCGAAACGCATACGACTTTACAGAAAGACCATATGCAAAACCTGAATGTGGGAAAGCTAAATGTAAAAGTACCAGGAACATTTTCACACATAAGATGTTTGCTGTTGACATCATAAATAAAAGTTTAGTACATACCCACTGATAGAGCTGCATCAAATCCTTTTTTAACCTGGTTATTTTGGTTTAATCATTAGAAATGTGTATTTATAAACAAATAATTTGACTCTTCCAGCATTGTGCTGCTCTTTAAGAAAAGTATTGACCCCTCCCCTCTCAAAAAACAATATAACCCATTAGCAACCGAGGTAAAGCAGAACTGCTACTTAGCTAGTTAGTGCATTTTCCTAATTATGAAGAAAAATTTAAACTCAAATATGAAATCAACAATCAAAATGGCCATAGCCTACTGTTATCATCAATGGAAAATAAAAATGTTGAATACAATGGTCTTGCTAACAGTTAACATTAGCCGAGCAGTCACATTAGCCGTTAGCATTTGCGCCTTTTTCAAAAGTTTGTGAATTCTGCATTATAGTTTGATACAGTTAATTATTCATCAACTAAATATTTTCAAAGCTGACTGAAACTATTAAATTTAGCTTATCAGCCGCCCAAAACAACAAAACCAGGTGTTAGCATTAATGAAGCTAGGTAGTTAAAGCTAGTTAGCACATTTCCCAATTTTCGCAAATTTTAAATTCAAGTTTCTTGACATTATGAGTCTTAAAGGCATTAAATAGGGCCATCGTTTACCATCATTATAAACGGAAAAGAACAAAAAGAAATCTAAACGAGTAAATTGGTCTTGCTAACAAGACTAGCTAAGCAGGATTTCTGTACATTTTTCTTCATCTCTTCAATTTTTATTTTTTTTTAATTTACATGATTTGAAACAGCGGAGCAGCTTTTAAATCAAGCATCAACATTTCTTAAGTATTTATCAACCTAATTTTTAAATGTACTAAACTTTAATGGATTAGCTCAGAAGCATTTCAAAATTAAAGCTCATTTTCCTTCATAAATTGTTTTAATATTTGGAGCTCTGTACTTAAAGACACACTACGTAGGAATAATGCTGTTCATGTAATCCTGACAACCTAAATTTGAGGAAGAAGAACAAAAAAAATAAGAAAATAAAACATCTACAGTAAAGAGAGGTTTTTACGGTTTGCTCATTTGATACGTTTGGCAGTAATAGGTTTATTTGTGAAAGTTTTCAGCTGCTGTTTGGTCCTTTATTGAGCAAACACACACACACACTTGAACTGACCTGTAAAGTAAAGGACAAACCACACATTATGATATCATAACTCACAGTTATTGCTGAGGCTAAAGCTGTCTATCTAGCCTTCTACCTCGTTTTTTCTTGCTCGTCTGCAGCAGCTTTAATGCATAGAATTATCTTACTATCCTATGCTAAATTGATGCAACATGTTTAAATGCACAGAATCAATAAATCTATGTTTTTTTTTAATGTACGTCGGATGTCTTGCGTTCACTGGAACTTCCTAACAAGACTGGAGAAGATCCATAACGTTTATGGTGACTGATTTTGACGAATTTCCCTGGAAATTCTGACAGCATTCAATATGGTGGACTGGACACACATCCCTGTGGAACACCCCAGAAAAGATCATCACTGTTTTCAGGTAGTTTTCAGCCAAAAACCAGCACTACATATCAAATAAACTCCTCACTAACTGTGTTAGAAGAATTAGTATGTGTTAGAGATCAGCTGTTAGTCTTCCAGAGGGGTCTTGGCTTCCCAAACTTTCACTGTTCGATCGCTATCAAAAAACACAAAGAAAATGGCAATCAACAACAGAATTAATGAAGTCTTGTGAGAAACACTACAAACGTCAGTCAGGTGAGACTTACTCTGAGGCAGTGAACAGCTGGGTGCCGTTGGTGGCCAAGCCATTAATGGGACTGTCGTGCCCTTGGACCTCTCCAAGAGGAGCAAGTGAATCGACGTGCCAAAGGCGAAGTAAGCCTCCTCTGCAACCACTGAGGAGCACCGTGGAGCCTGGAACCACTCCCAGAGCGCTAACCCAGTCTGTCTGCGCACTGACCGACTGTTCAGCAACACAACCAACCGTTAGAGCTCGTTCTGCTGCTTGGATCGGTTCTTAGCGATGGTTCACACGATTCACCTTACCTGTAAAAGCTTTTTACTGGCCATGTCCCACTTCTTAATATAATAATCTCTGGAGCTGCTGTAGAAAACGTCCCCATGCACACATAGAGACTCCACGCTGTCCTGGTGTGTGGGATCAAACGTATGGCAGGAGCTGATGCTGCCCTGAGCGCCTTCTGCCACCTCAAACATCTGGAAAACAGTCACATATCTCCACCGATCCACACGTATTTTAACCATATGCACATGTGAAAATCCCTACCTTGACATGATGGTCTTTGGAGCCCGTGAGCACGATGTCCTGTCCGTGGCCCAACTTCTCTACAGTCAGACACATGACTGGTCCTAAATGTCCGGTCAACTTTCCCGTAGAAGCAAACCTAAAAAACAGGAGGGGCTATTCTTCTTAACCAGTCATTTTAAGTTTGTTGCTATAAGAACGGGTCTAGCGTACTTGCGGAGGTCCCACATGCGAATGGCGTTGCCAGCAGCAGCGTATAAGAAGGATCCCGAGGCGTTGAGGGCAATCTGGTTGATCTGACTCTCTCCTGGAGAGATGGATAAACTCCTAACAGAGGAGCACGTGTCCCCTGAGCCCACCTGGCCTGATGACCTAACAGATATAAACATAAAAAGTTACTCAGATGTAGTACTGTGTAGGCACATTGGTATATATACTTACGTAAGTGTGCGTATACACTTGGCAGAATCTCGTATGTCCCAGACTTTGATGTAAGCAGTGGAAACAGTGAAAACCAGACTGGAAGTGTATCTAAAATACACAAACACCAACATAATGAGCAAAAATTATATACAAAGTCTAATGTTTCTGGTAAATACTGCAATTTGTAAGAAAATGCGACACTACCTAACTGAGACAACGCTACTCGGATGATCTCCTAGAGACATAATCTCCTGTCCCGTCACCAAGTTCCAGACTTTACAAGTACGATCTGAAACAAAGATTTATACAGAAGGATGTGTTTGACCAAAATAAGAAAACCAGGAGTGACTTAAAGGCAGTTTCTACCTTTAGACCCGGTGAAGAGCAGGTCATCTGTGGCGTCCACACAGAGAACTGGCTTGGTGTGACCTTCTGCTACATGGACACACTGAATTTTGGCCCCCCGATTGTTCTTGGTGGCCGCCACGGGATTGATGACACCTCTAAAATACACAAGATATTTATTTATCGTTTATTTAGTCAAGAAACGTCCACAATAAACTAAACAGCACATAGAACAGTTTGTGTCGGGGTTCCATTTCTCTATACTTCTGTAGAAAATGCTTTAGGCTTTAATGCTTTGTGTGGATTACCTGTGGCCTTCAAATACAGGCGATTCCTCCAACCTGTAAAAATGAAACAAATGAATTAGAAACACAAGGAGTCATTTCAGGTGATGGACTATTGTCACGATTAAACTGGATTGTCCTCGCCATTGTGTAGATGTAAGAATCGGTACTAATATATTAAATATTATATTTTAAAATCAAGGGTTGACTCTTTAAAATGACTAGGATTTGGTTTAAATGAATTTTTTGAATATGTTAGCCTGCTAACTAGGGGTGTGTATTGGTAAGAATCTGGCGATATGATATGTATCGTGATATGATATGTATCGTGATACATATATTGTCTGCCCTGTATCGTGATGCAATATGTATCGCGATACAGGACGGCCGATACGATATATTGCGGTGTATACTACGAGTAAGACCATAAATTATGATTTTTAAAACATAACTTAAGAGTAGAAAAACTGTCACAGCATTCTAAAAGTGTTTTCATCCATAACACATCCAGTTTTATTACTAGATCTAGTTGATCCACTGGAACGAAGAACAGCCACCAACTAGCGGCCATACTTTTAATTTTACTACAAAAATTACTGTCATCATTAACGGTTCCATTAAATTTTATAAAATTAAATAAAAATGGATAATTTGCTTTAAATTTTGATACAGCAAAATATCGTGATACGGATAGCACGATATCGATATAACGTGACAGAAAATATCGCGATATTGGTCTTCTTGATGACTTGCTGACCAACTGGAGATTCTAGCCTTTGCTTCTTTAATGGTTAGACGTCTTCTTCTTTTGACCTGGAAATCCTCCCGTCCCCCCTCTACCACACACTGGATCAATGACGTAATGTCATTTCTGAAAATTGAGAAAATTAGATATTCCAGACATAGCTGACCAGATAGACTCCACAAGAAGTGGCAACCTTTTTTTTTTTTTTACTTTTTTGGATCTCTTTGAGACCCCTCCAAACTCCCACACCTCTGCTCCCATCCTCCCCTGCTTTTATTATTATTATTTTATTTTTTATGTATTTTTTAATTGTATTTATTTTTGTGTATATTTGTGGGTGTGTGATGTCCTTTGTCTCTTAGATGTTAAAATATGAAGATAAAAAGGGAAAGAAGACATGTACAAGATTTCTATGTTCTGTATTCATTTTTACATTGTCTTATAATAAACATATTAAACAAAAAAATGAAGAAAATATCGCGATATATTGCAGTATCGATATTTTCTTACACCCCTACTGCTAACCATTGCTAATTAAAGCCAAAGTAAAATAACTTTGAGGTTAATGGGGTTTTTATTTGCTCTTCAAAGATGGCTGTTTCAGGTCATTGCTCTTAATTAGACCAGATAATGATGCTAAATGTAGACTTTGCTTAGCCTGGTGTCCAATTTGAGTCAAAAGTTAATGTTGGGTTTTAAATGAGGTGGTCCAAATTTAGCCAAATCAAAGACGAACATTTAGGCTTTTCTACTTTGTGTACAAGACGATACATCACGACATGATGCAATAAAATATGATACAGGATGGAATACTGCACAGTACAATATGGCATAATACGACAGCCTGATGCAATATATATGATAAGAGACAATACGATATATGGTGATACGATACAATATATACGATACCGTAATTTTTGTACTTACAGTGATCTGTAGTCGGTGCCTTTTGTTTTACTTTCTGTCATTCCCACTGGAGGAGTCAGTGCTGGTGTTGGGATGTGAGACGCCGTGGCTCCTTTCTCCTGCGTCTTCCTGCGGTTGAGTGGTGAGCGATCCAGCTGTTTCCTCTCAATCCCTGTAGGTGACCTGGATCCTGACCTACAGACAAGAAAAGCATCAACTTGTGTTTTTTCCTCTATAGATATACATCTCAGACCACTGGACGTCTTAACTGAACACAGAGCCACCTCTCAGACATCATCTCCCAACAGTATTCTTGATATTTTTGTCTATCGGAGAAACGCTGCTTCGCCACTTACACGCCAGCTGGCCTGGCAGACAGTGCAGACGGGGAGGCGGTTTGTTCTCGGTCAGAGCTCTGACCAGCCGAGTGACCCTGAACGTCTGCCAGCCCTTCCAGGCGCTCAGTGAGGGGCAGCAGAGGGACCGAGAAGTCTCCGGTGGGAGAGTCGCAGGACAAATCCCCGCTGCTTGCATACAGCAGCTCCATCTGGGTGGTGGTCCGCCTTCGCGCCTGAGTGACCCAGACCGTTTGGAACATTATTAACTAAATTCACAGACATGTTTTAGTCTTTAAATGATACAAAACATTATGTAAACTGGAACAATTAGTGTTCTAATCAGCCATGCCGTGCATAATACTCCACCTTGCTTTTGGGTTTGGATTCGCCACATAACTTCATTAAATCTGATGACAGGGCGCTGAAACAGAACGAGCATTTAGTTACACACAAAGGATAAAATACCAAACAGCAGCTACATGCATCACTTCAGCGTGTTGCAGCAAAAAGCTGCTTTGATTTGCAGCATCCTGCCTGTTACAAATGTTGTGAGGTATTTTTTACGTTGTAAACGACATTCTTGCATGTTCATCTAACACAGTGTTTCTCAACGGGGGCTGTAGCGCCCCCCAGGGGGCGTTGAGACCACATAGGGGGGCGGTGGAAGTCTTTGGGCCCTGAAGGGGGCGTTTGCATGCTAAAGGGGGGGCGCTGATGAAAGAGGATTTAAACCACACTCCAGATCGTTAGTAAAGGTGGGAGATAAACTAGTTTTTCTGATGCATCAGGATGCAGACATGAACGATTATTAATCGATTGAAAAATATTAAAATTCGATTCTATTATTTTTCGCCGCCCTGCAATTTTCACCAATCACCGCAACTTTTCCGCAAATTTGACCAATCACCTTAGCGTTACATCTCCTTCTTTGACCAATCACTGCCACTCTGATAAGTTTTGACCAATCCCGTTGCCTTGAGCTGTGTTTACTTCCGGTTTTTGAGCTGAGCCGCTAAACACGCCGGTCAGTTTCTATCACATATTACGGCTAAAATACGAGCAAGTCAGTTTCTCAAAGTTTTACACGAGAGAGGCGGAAAGCTGTTCTGAACCAAACACAACGCCGTGGTGGATTATACATGAAGCTCGTCGCTTGACAAGAACTTTTTGACCGCAAAACATGGAGGAGATTAGCTGAAAAGAGGAGCAGAGACGGGCTGGGGTCTGATACGAGTGATAAAAGAGACGAGGCGAGTTCAGTTTAATGTCCGTATTTGGGCAATGTGAGAAACTATATTTAAAAAGAACTGATCTGTGTCCTAAACTGTGCTGTGTCAGCGGTTTTGCTATTATTTATTTATTATTTGTCGTTAATTAACGTGAATTCCTTTGAACGTTGTTCATTTCTTTAACACGCGATTAACCACGTGACGTTTGTGTCCAGTGAACACGAGGAACCTGTTCTCTTTTCTAAACTCTTTCTGCTGAACCTGTGAGTCCGAGTGACGCTGAGACAGGCTGTCAGCGTTGTTGTCATGGAGATTATGGCATCTTGTCTTTATGTTTTGGTGAAACAGCACATATAGTGTGTGTGTGTAAGGAGGTTGACTGCGTGTGAATAAAACAAAATTTTTTTTTGCCTATTGCCATGTTCCTCATAGTTAGATAAGTGAGAAAACACAATTAGTAACCAGCCCAGCTGTTATTCTGATCCAGCAGTTCTCCTTTAGCATTAGCTTAGCGTAAAACACTGTAAGTGAATGGTAACACCTAGCACTGTGAGAAAAAAGTCCTTAAAACTCACTCAGTAGTGATACTAATGATACTAATTCTGCGTAGTGACCTCATTAAACATATCGACTGTAAGTGAAATTAAAAAGTAACACAAAGGAATTACAGGAACTATTTTAGACTCGGGACTACTTTATGACAAAGAACAGCTGTAAGCCTCCGCTGAACGGCGCAAGGACATGACGCAGCCGCCCCAAAGACGCCTTCTGTACTCACTACACTTATATATTTTACACCCCCGTGCTTTACATAATCTATCTGCTTTACTCACTTTATCTATTTACACTCTTTTTACTTCACTCACCTACTTTCCCTGACCTATTTTCCTTGAAATAGTTTGATTCCTCACTATACAAGACTATATACATTTTACTTTGGTAAATTTACTTGTTTAACTTTCTTACTTTACTTACTTATTGTACTTAAATTGCTCAGCTTACTACTTTAAACACTTGAAATAAGACCTGTTGTGAGGCGATAATGTGTTTTGGCCATCAGGCACACCGTAGTATCTACCTGCCATCGGCGGCCGGACTCGGGGTGGACTCATCACTGCTGCTGTCGTCTCCATTTTCTGCACCACAAGAAATAAAACACACGAGTAAACATGAAATTATTCAGGTGGCTTACTTCAAGATATTATTTTTGTTTTATAAAAAGGCAGCAT
The DNA here is from genome assembly GCA_006937965.1 of Callopanchax toddi. Lineage (NCBI taxonomy): Eukaryota > Metazoa > Chordata > Actinopteri > Cyprinodontiformes > Nothobranchiidae > Callopanchax > Callopanchax toddi. The sequence goes on along the minus strand of SSNR01000041.1, from coordinate 694,076 downwards.
CCATTTAGAAAGCTCAACATCACAACAGTGATGTCAGGTTGAGCAGCTCAGACCAGGGTCAGGGGTCACAACAAAGGGAGAGAATTAAGATGATTCAAACACAGAAGCAGACACACCAACTGCTGAGAACACTGAGGTGTTTATTGATCACTATCCTGACGGGGTGGGGACACATCATGCACGTTATGGTAGAGTTATATGACCTGGGTTAGTCTAAGTTATGCACAATACAAGATTTCTAACTCTTGCTGGACATCTTTCTTACTTTTTCTGCTTTAGAAAAAGAAAAAAACAAGATTTAATTTATTGTAATAGCCAAGAGAATAAAATGTGACATTTTTTAAAAAAGTTAATTTTCCTTTTTATAGTTATTTTCAAGCCCGTTGAGCTTCTTTAAATAGACTGGAAATCATGTAGCATGCATGAACCGATCTCTCTCTTTCAAACATGTCTATGTATCCGTTACTCACCTGGTGACAGGTACCCTAACTCTGAATTCACACCAACACAACAGAGAGAACAAACAGAAACCAAATGAAAATCAAACCCACAGATGAGAAGAAGGCTACACTTTAATTTACAAGCATCTTTTTAGTAGATTTTGATTGAAACTTTCTTTTTCGCCAGATATTGAAGGGGAAACAATTCGCCTGTAAACCAAAGTGCAGCCGCTCAGTGAAATAACAGATGATTGGATAAGTGATTGTGACATGCTCAGGCTGTTATCGATCCTCCTCCTGGGTTTCCCACCTTGCAAAGCGCTGCCCAGCAGGGCGTCCAGCTCCGGGTTGATCTCAGCTTTTTCCTTCAGCATGTGGAAGAGCAGCTGGTTCTGCGTGGCGCTGTTTATCTCCGTCTGCTTTAACTGGCCCTCCATCACCTTCAGCTGGGAATCCTTCTGAGCCGCCTGCAGACCCTGAGAGTGAACGCAGGTTTTTACTCGTATGTGCATTTACAATCATCTTTTTCCACAGAGGTACTCAAAGGAGAGCCTGGTGTTGGTGTCAGGTACGCACCACATCATTGTGAGTTATTGGGGTGGGTGGGGGGGGCAGGGTAAGCTGTGGCCAGTTTGTCGCAGGTGTCGAGCATATGTCTCCAGGAAGTTGCGGGGATTTTTTGTGATTGTTGCGATCTAAAAGGACTGATTTCGCCACTCGTTTTTCTAAAAGTTGCGAATTTTTCAATCAGTTTTTGATTTTGTTTAAGGTTTTATTTTGTTTATATGAACACAGTTAACCTCTTACACACACACACACTGTATTCGCTGTTTCATGATAAAATAAAGACTACAAAATGCTGTAATCTCCATGACAACACAGCTGACAGCCTGCCTCAGCGTCACTCAGACGTTACAGCGTGAGCGTCTCGCTTTACTTTCGCTTTCAGAGATTTACCTCTAAGGTTCACTGGTTCAGCAGAACGAGTTTAGAAAAGAGAAAGAAGCGTTCCTCGTGCGTGTGTTTAAAAAATAAACAACGTTCAAAGGAATTCACGTTAACGACGATCCGATTTATTTAAAATATTTCTCACAGAATAGCAAAATCGCCGACTCAGCACACAGTTTAGGACACAGATCAGTTCTTTTGAAATCTAGTTTCTCACATTGTCCAAATACGGACATTAAACAGAACTCACCTCGTCTCTTTTATCACTCGTATCAGACCCCCAGCCCGTCTCTGCTCCTCTCTTTTCAGCTAATCTCCTCCATGTTTTGCGGTCAAAAAGTTCTTGTCAAGCGTCGATTTTCATGTATAATCCACCACGACGTTGTGTTTGGTTCAGAACAGCTTTCCACCACTCTGGTGTAATACTTTAGTTAATTGATTTTCTCGTATTTTAGCCGTAATATCTGATGGAAACCGACCAGAGTTTAGCGGCTCGGCTCAAAAACCGGAAGTAAACACAGCCGGAGGCAACGGGATTGGTCAAAACTTATCCGAGTGGCAGTGATTGGTCAAACAAGATTACGAAATACGACAAAAACAAAGACGATTGGTCAAATTTGCGGAAAAGTTGAGGTGATTGGTGAAAATTGCAAGGCCGCGAAAAAGTTGAAGCTAATGGTTGAATTTGCGTAATCGCAACTTCCCGGAGGGTCTGATATGTGTGTTGCGTGCATTTCGGAGGTGCTGCGATTGTGTGTGCGTCGCTGTTGCTGCGCGCATGTGTCGGATGTGCTGCAAGTGTGTGCCTACTAGCTTCAGAGGCCATGTGAGCATTCATTCGCCGCGCCGCAACAGAATGTGAAGCTCGTCAGATTGCGGGCTGTACCATCGGGACCGCAAAAGCGCCCGTCCACATTCAAGCAGTAGGTTTTGGTATGCATGAACGATATATCTGGTGGGCATGCATACTAGCGGACCAGTTATGTCCACCCCTGCTTATAATACAGTATGTTGGATGACTTCCAGACTCCCAAGTTTCCTCAATTTTATTGGGTTTCAGAATTATCTTAATTGTGTTTGCTTAAAACTTCAATCATTTACATTGTTAACAATTAAGAGTCACATTGTTGTTCCAACAAGGTTTTCCAGTGTGTTTCCACAGTGTTTTATTGTTCAGTGGTCTCTGTCCTTTGGTAACATTGATCTCAAGCCCTTAACAATCCCTTATAATGACGCTGACACCACCGTGTTAGACTGTAGGGACGACACCCATAGTGTCCTACACACAGGTTGAATTTGTGTCCAAACATTCTTTGGTTTTGTCTCTGATAATCTGAGAATTGTTCAGGTGAGTTTTGGTTCATTTTAAGAAAGCTGTCCTATGTTTTGTAAAAGTAAGGTCTGCTGACACTAACCCTAACAACAGCCCTAAAATATGGTTGTTTCCTAAAGTTAATCTAAACACTACAAATCATTCATAATCACTACTAGATTGTTGGTCACCTGTCACCTTGATTACTAATCTAGAACTAGATCACATAATTTATGAGCAAATCTATGACAGTTTGACTATTTAGGATATTTCAGTCTTTATGTTTTTGTTGAAAACATTTTTTTCTAAGCATACCAAAATGTAGGGAAGAGTCAAAGTGACCTAAAAAACCCCTGGTTTTTGTACTTTTCTGCCTGAAAACTCTTGAATAATTCAGAGACCTGAGCAGCCATGTTGACAGTGTGTGAAAATGAACAGTGACAGGAGGCGGAAGCAGGTACCTTACTGATGGCCATGGTCATGAAACTGTCCAGAAGGAAGCGAGCTTCTGATAAGTTACAGGAGCTGATGACAGCAGTAACATCCACAGTGTCTCCCTCCTCCTGCAACCCAGAAAAATAACAAATTCAGCTCAAGGGCACAGGAGGAAACTCAAGCCGGGAAGCACATTTGAACAGTGTGTTGTCAAACTTTGCTAACATGTAACTAATTTCTGAGCAAAACTAAAAAAACACACTAAATTAGTGTTGACTGATTACAACAAGGCAAAAATCTGTAAAAACAAACATTTCTATGAGTCTCTGCTTCACTTTTTAAAAATTTGCAGCTTCCAGTAGCAGCTAGCTGTGTGCTAATGCTAGTTTAACTTTTTCAGTTTTCTAGTTTGTGTGTGTAAACTGGTGGTGGGGAGGGGGGGGGGGGGACAGGAAAAATGTGTAAAATTAAGGGGGGGCCCAGAAGAAAAAGTTTGGGAACCACTGAGCTAAGCAGTGGCAACCCGTCCATAGGGGGCACTAGGACACCGCCCCACCAGTTCAAGAGGAAGAAGAAGAGGATAGGAATCACAAAATATAAAAAAACCCAAACCATTATATATACAATAAGTACTGTGTATAATCTGCATTTAGGTGTAGTTTTAAAATGTTCTGTCACTATTTGTTACCAGACCGAAAGATTGAGTGATATACTTCCTGTTTCTTTGGGGTCTTCTGCGCATGTCCCGGAAGTTCTTGCACTTGGATTTATAATGGAGGAAACAAAATGGATATTTATTCAAAGAATTCTACTTGGCAACTTGTGAAAACCTGGCCGACTGATTCCATGTGTCCTGATTTAATCAACTCAATGGTGAGTGACTTTGTTTATTTTGTTTCTTTTTTTAAATTAACAATGAATCTGTCGCGGATTCCAAAACCCCATAGGTGTAGCTAGCGCGGTTAGCTGTTCTAAGTCCTGATGAGTGAATTTATACCTTAAATAGCGATATGTTTTTGTTATAGTTGTGGCCGAATATTAGAGAAACACTGATACTGTTGACTGAGTGTGTTGGTTTATGTAGTTTAGCGTTTTGAGGAGGTTTTTTGTTACTTTTCCTTAAAACGTTATGGCGTTTTAATGGAGTTTTGTGTGAGTGGGTTTGATGGGACATAGTGGATTTGACTTTATTTTGTTGTTAATTCACTTCATTAGTTGAGCTGATTGTCATGACTCGCTTGGTTAGTGGTTGTTGGTTGAATTGTAACATTAATTATCTGACTGTATTAGTTAGAGATGGATTTATTTGTTTGTGGTGTCAGTAGAAAGCTAATTGTGAATATTAGGTAATGTTTTTGACCTTGTCAGGTTGTTTTTTCCTTGAAACTCTTACAACTTCTGTTGTGACCACATTGTGGTTGTTTTTTTTATTTTTATTTGTATCTGATACTATTTATATTATTATAAGGTCTCCTCATGAAGACTTCATGATTTCTTTACTGTTTGATGTGTAGAATTAGACCTAACTGCACCCGCAAAATATTCAGACCTGGATGTCCTGGTTGTCTGTTCAGAGCAGAGTTGTATACATCCTTTCAGAGGAGGAGGTGCCTTATTATTTAAGATTTACAGAGTAATTGTACATTTGAATAAGCAATTAGATTTTCAAAGTTTAACATATTATGCTTTGCAAGTATTGGGCAACGATGATACCTCAATGACTTTTTATCCAGTACTTTAACAGCCTAATTATACAGAGATCTTAATGGCTTAATGGTAGTATCACATGCCTGGGACCAAAATGTTATGCAGTAACTAAAGTGAGAAATGATCATCGCCTCCAGGTACATTTTTGCAGCGTCATAAGTCAGCGTTTTTCGATATACTGAATATGAACTATATTTCAAAGTATTGGACACTTTTTTAACGTTTCTTTAAATCTTGAACATGAAACATGAAGGGTAGTTTTCTCTACCTCTTCGCCACCGTCTTCTTTAGGGAACAGACACCGTTTTAATGTAAGTTATATGGTTTTTTTCAGTCTTTCAAGGAAAATACATTTAGAATCCGATTAGTTTACATTTGGCGCTGCAAGATCTGATTGTGCGCAATTTGGAAACCAGCTCGGAGAGAAGATCTGGCTCAAAAGGATGTCCATAATTCGGCTGAATTGGAGTATGGAGCCAGCTGCAGGACTCAAAAATGGTTCCGTCTGAAGCCAAAACAAATCCAGTAATCTTATCGGATTCACTGGAACTTGAAGTTGGGACTCTACACCCCCCTTCTGCAATGCATGCTGAGGAAACTGCCCTGGAATAAACCTCATCCTCCACCTCCTTATCAACTCCTCCCACTCCTGTAAACTCGGTCGAAGGCTGCGCTAATGCTGTGGACTCGATTGGGAGCGTGGGGGCTCCCGTTACCTCCCACCCACCATCACGTGTCTTATGTTTTTGTGACTGTCAGAGTTTGTGCTTTATGTGTCGGAGGCTTTTTTCCCCCTATTTACGTCTCTGAGCTCCCTTGAGCCCAGGGAAATTGACATGTTTTTTATCACCTCCCCACACCCTTCCCTCCAAGCGTGTCCTCTTTACAAAATAGGGAGCGCATCACTGAGCACGCCCACAGGCACCTGTTTTCTGTTATATGTTTTGTCTAAATCTTGGAAACAGCTGTACTGAACTGTAGTTTCGTTGTATCAGGACGCTGATTCAATGACAATAAAGTTCTTGTAATCTTGTAATATTTCAAAGCTTATGAACATGAGCAGGGCAGCCCTAGTGGAGTCTAACTCTCACCTGGAACAGGTCCAACTTACTGCAGTCTATGTAGACCAGACTAACACTCCTTTGTTACAGAGACTGAAAAAAATAGCCATCCATTCCATACTTCCTAAGCCCCTCTCTGGGGGTGGCAACGTACTTCCAATGACCACATCAATATAAAGAAATTTACTTAATATTTTTTAAAGTGTTTCTTCTTCTCTCACCTTGGCCTCCTCCATCTGCATGATGTTGGCCTGACAGTCGGCGATGCTGTCGTTGATGTAGTCGATGTTGGCGTTCAGAGACTCCAGCTCCTCGTTCAGTGAAACCAGCGAGCGGTCAGAGTCCACACAGTCCACCGCCATCTTCTCTCTCTTCCTGGACAACCGCTCCTTCCGTCTGGTCAGGTCCTCTCGTTGCTGGAGGACAGGAAGGCATGAAGTGAGATGAAGACAAAGAGAAAACCTCAGAGAAACCTTGATGTGTTACCTTCAGTAGTCGGTTCATATCCATCTCCATGTTGGAGATGGTCATCCTCTGCATGATGATGTCACTGACACGCCTCTCTAAGGACTGCCATTTAGCTCGAGCTGTCCTGTTATGGTAAACACTTCCCATCCGCACTTGAGGATTCCTGGAGAGGAAAGCTGTCAGATCTCTAAAACTCTGGGCGTGTGTTTAAAGAGTCAAGTAGACCTACCTGGTTCCGTTGGAAGCGCTCGGACCTGATGACAGCATCCTAACAGGGTTTCCTCTTGGTGAAGGCTCCTGCACTGGATCAGGTGAGCTCACCTTCCTGCTCACTTTCCCAGAAACGGGCCTCACCTGTCGCCTCAGAGCCGTCACCTGCTCATGAGATCAAAGAATTAAAAAACTGATCCAGTTTTATTTGTCTTTCCTAAACAAGTTGGATGAACCTCTTCATTCTTCCTACGAAGGATCAGTTCCTGTTGTCTCTTCTGGGCCTCCAGCTGCCTCAGTTGGTGCTGTAGAAGAAATAAATGATGTAACTTTAAAATTTAAGTTTTAAAATGACCATCTGTGAGTGTCTGAGTCCCTCTTGCCTCTGCTCTGCGTTGATCCTTCTTCAGAGAGGCGATCTCTCTGTTCCTCCGGGTCTCAGTGACCCGGTTCCTCTCCTGCTGATCCTTCATCTGACGCATCAGCGCCACCTAGTGGACGAACGCAGCATGAGTCAGGACACAACAACAATGTGTTTAAATAAAATAAAATTCCTTACTTTAGTCTTCTTCATCTCCGTCACGTCCTGCTGGAGCTTCCTGAGCTGTTTCTCGTACTGTGATTGGTTCTTCAGGAGGCGAGCGTGCTCCTTCTGAGCTGACTGAAGCTTCTGCAGCTCCTTGTTCATGGAACTCAGTTTCTTCTCATACTCCACTTTGATCTTCTTGGCCTTCTCTTCTGTACCTGACTCCACTGAACCTGGACAGAAAGAGATATAAATATTGCTGCTATTCAACAGACAGCTGATCATCACATGATCTATGATGGTTTCCTACCCATACTGTGTAGAACTTTGTCCCGTTCCAGCTGCGTGTCTCTGATCTTGTTCTGCAGCATCATCAGCTTCTGCTCGTACTGCTGCTTGAGCGTGTGAAGGCGCCGCTGGCTGTTCTCCAGCTCGTCGATCAGCTTCTGCTTGATGGCGATCTCACAGGTGATGTTGGCCAAGTCGGCCTGGACGTTTTCTGCACACATCACCAGCAGACGCTGACTTCCAGCTCACTTTTAAACTGACGAACGACGCGACGGCTTCGTCGGTCGCATCTTTACCTTTCTCGTCCAGTTCTTCGGAGTCGGACTCGTCGGATGATTCTTCTCCTTCCAGGTCAAAGTCATCGTCTTCTCCATCTGCATCTTCAGCGTCTTCATGGCTGCTGCCCTCCTGAAAGCAAACACTTCATGAATCACACACGGTAAACACATGTTAAAGAAAGCATATGGATCATGTATAATATGAAATTTAACCCTCTGGGCGCCACAGTTTTTCCAAGAAAATCATCTTTTTTGACATTACAAATTCTAAAAGATGTAACTTTAATATGGTTAGAGATAAAGGCATAATGTAAATGAGAAAAATGTTCAGTTTTAATCAAAGTTGGTGATGGGAAAAAAAATTCACTCATCTAATTTGCATATTATGATGTCATCAGGCAGCAGCACTATTGGGTGTGTAACTTTTACAGGTATTTATCTTTATTTTTTTACATTTTTTGATTTTATGTACAGTATATATGTGCATGTGTGTGTATATATATATATATATATATATATATATATGTGTGTATAAAAACGTAAAAGTATATAATCCGTCATCTAAAAGAACAGACAGGAAATCAGTGGGCTCAGAACTGGACAGACCTGTTTCCAAAACACTCAAAAAGTTCATCAAAGTGTCTGATGCACCTGTGCTACTCTTCATCATCTCCCGGGAAAACCCCACCATCATCATCCTCATTTACAGAGGGACAGTGAACGCTGCGTCCCGTCTATTTACAGATTTTTTCTCCCGCGGGTTCTGCTGAGGTTGCCGTGAGTTTTTACATTTCCGCTCCTTTTGTTACTATTCGCGGTGTTTTTACTACCCTTGCTTGCTATGGACACCACATCCTTCCTCTCTGGACATCATAAAGCAAAGCTGAACCGAACCGGACCTATGAGCTGCTTTTGGGCCGTCATGGCGAACCGGGTTGCTCTCGCTGCATGCAGACCCAGCTGCACTCTCCCTGGACGACTGATCATCTTCATCAGAGGTGGATTTTCTTCTTCAGAGTCTGAGTCAGCCATTACCCGATGAAGTGCTTGGTGAACAGTGATCAGAAGTCTCCTCAGAGTAAGCTTTCTCCCTCCCTCCTTGCTCTAAGCAGCGCGGCTTCTGTAACCACTCCCCTCCCGTCTGCTCCGAAAGGAGGAGGTTTTCAAACTCCTTTTTCTCCAAAACTTTCAATATAAACACACCCAAAAATGTTGCTCAGTATGAAGTTAGTTGTCCACGATCTTCTGATGTAAAGTAGAAACTAAAAAAGGGCTCATGTCAGTAGCTGTGGCTTGTTAAACTCAGTAATGACGCTTGTCGCAACATTGCGACTTTGGCGCCCAGAGGGTTAAGATTAGCCAAAACAAGTGATTTCTCAACATGAGCTGACCAGGAATAAAACTGGCATGAAAGGTGGTTGATAACAAATCTAAAATCCCTTCATAATCCCAGAGGGACGTTAGATGTTTAGGGAACTCATTTAGGCTTTTTCATAAAGTCATCATAGGTTGTTCTAGCTTTGGTGAGGAAGGATCTTCTGTAGTGGATCTGAAGAAGCCTGACTCTAATAGACACTATTAAGATAGCAGTTCAATATCTGGGCTTCATTGATGATTTTTCCTAGTAACATGTTCTGGATTACATCATCTGTTATTGACAAGAACTGCTTTTTACGCTCCTCTTCTAATCCGTGTGCTCGTATCATCTGAAAGCTGGACAGAGAGATGCTTGAGTGGATATATAATCTTGCAGCTGCATCCCTGGGTCCTCATCAAGCTCATCCGTCTTATTCACAGAGATCTCATGTTCTCCGTTATGACTGACGGAAGCCTGGTTCAAACCTTCTCTTTACTCCTACTCCACTGTATACATGGGTCCCTTGCTCTTTTACGGTCTCGCCGTTTCACAGGGTTTTTTTGTGCAATTTTGCGTGCTCTTTTTTTTTTACAGTGCATTGTGTTCTGCATCCTGATCATTGTCAATCAATGTTGCCAGATTGGGCGGTTTGGATTCTGATTTTGAGGTTAAAATTGGCTTTGGGCGGGTGAAGATATTTTGGGCGGGTTTGGCTGTTTTAAAATAACTTTACTGACACACATTTCAACCATTACATCCTCATTATCAATCAATAACAATGCCCACTGACCTGTCCTCATCACTGATTGGCTATTGTATAAAACAAACTAGGCTTATTTGTTCTGAAACCCCGCCCACTCTGTCCCCACTCGGTTGTCTGTTGCGTCATCTGATCAAACGTATGAGTGAGGTGTTGACACCGACAGCCAATGTGTCTAATTTACCCCTGTTAGTGGAACTAAAGTGGTGTAGCAAGCTTTTTAACGTGTGCTCGTGCACATACATGCATGTACACGCACACATTTTCAATAACATTGATTGAGCGTTTTTTTTGTGTGTTTTGGCGGATTTTTATGGATTTTTGGGCAGGAAAACCTTGACTCTTATCTGGCAACCCTGTTGTCAATCGATCTCCTCCATGCAGCGCTGTTGCCTGAGTGTCACGGGGTTGCAGTGCTTCCTCTCTGGAGAACTCGCGCTGTGCGTTGGACCACCCAAGAGCCGCTGGGTGTCTCTCCGCCAGACTGAGTCACACTCTTATCATGCTCCCATAGGAGAGCTTCTTTACCTGCAGCGCAGCGGCAGGTAGCTCACTTGACAGCTTCTGAGCAGGTGATCTTTCAGTCGTGATCAATACTTCAATTAAATTATTAATTTTTCTGTTCTGACTGTCTGGTAGTGTTTAAACAAGAGAGAAAAGTGTGAAAACGTTAATGCTTGTCTGAGAATAGTGTATAAAGAGTAGACTTTGTCGAGTGGTGTGACAATTCCTACCTAAAACTTAATGTCACTAAAACTAAAGATCTGTGTGTAGATTTTAGAAAGAAGTCCAGTCCACCACCTGCAGTTATCATCAAAGGGGAACCAGTGGAGCGTGTTCAGCACTATCAGTACCTGGGTGTTGTCATTGACCAGAGAAAACTCAGACAAGGTCATCAAAAAAGCAAATCAAAGGCTGTGCTTCCTTCGCAAATTAAATCAATTTGGAGTGTGTAAGGAACTGATGACCACGTTCTACTGTTCGATGATCGAATCTGTCCTAATATTTGCGTTCATCACTTGGTTTGGGAACCTATCTGGAGGAGAAAAAAGTAGGATGAAACAAATAGTAAAGGTGGCCGGTAAAATTATGGGTATCAAATGACCTGATTTGACACAGACATTTTTAAAGAGAGTCTCACAGAGAGCTAAGGTCATCCTCCACTCCCCTCATCATCCACTGCAGGGAGAGTTTGAGCTCCTCCCATCAGGAAAAAGGTACCGGCAGCCCAAAGCGAGGACCGACAGATGGAAACACTCCTTTATAACTCAGGCTGTTATTCAACTGAACTTAAAACGGAATTAGGTATGATGTTTCAGGTCTTTTAGTCTGATGGTTTTAATTTGATTTTTATTGATTTGTGATGATATTTGCTTTTAACTCTTTTTTTTAAATGTTTTTAATTGTTTTTATTGTTTTTTGCTAATTGTGTCTGTGATTGTGTTTTCATGTTCACCTGTCTGCAAGACAAATTTCCCTACGGGGACTTCTATAATAAAGTGAAGTGAAGTGAGGGGTTTTACAACCTTTAAGTGATAATATGCAACTTTTTCATATTTTTAAATCTTCTCTTTGAGCCAGTCTGTGCTAATCTGACTCTTTACAGAGTTAATGAAAAGTCACTTAGCCCCATCTGGTGATTAGATCCGGAATACCACGATTGCAAGATCTCCGTCGCCATCATGGTACCCAGGAAGTCACGTGTCTCACGAGGGTTAGGCTAACCCAAAGTGGCTAGCTGTTATGCTAGCGCCGGAGTGTTTTAGCTCATGATTCCTGATTTTTTTTCTATCTCTCCCTGCTTGAACACAGCTGATTTCTTTGAAGGAGTAAATAACCGCTCCTGTAGAAAGCTATGGAGGCTGAGGAGACATTTCAACAGGTAGATTTAGCAGTTTAGAAGCTGAAACAATATGCTAACTTGTGTAATGCAGTGATTTAAAACGGACACCAGAGGGAGCCCAAAACAAGCAAAACTACATATCACTTTAAAATAATAATTGTAAAAATATAAAGCTGACTACTTTGCAGATTTCGCCTATTGCGGGTTATTTTGTCTCTTTCTCCTTAACTCGTTACTTTCTCCAGACGAGTCCCTGTGTCTGACCTTTTACCAGAGGGATGTTTCTTTTGATGTTTTTAACTAACCAGATCTGGAGTCTGAGATTTGGACTTGTGGTTCAACTTGGACTCCTATCTAAATGATCAGGACCTAGTTTTGACTTGTACTCTAAATACTGTAGACTTGGACTGGTCCTCTAAACACCTGACTTGGATAAAATGACTTGTGAACTCTTATAGCTCATTTCAGGATCCCAGAAGTCATCGAGCTCTATTGATGAACCTTCAAAAACGAAAACTTTAAACACCTTACTGACATTGCTCCATTAATAAAAGACATAAATAATATTTGTTGGGATATTTCTTGACTTTTAAATTCACTGCGGTTGTAAAAACCATCCGGCCCTTATAGGTCCACCTACCCCTTCTGCCTCCTCATTGCCTCGCTCCTGATCGTTGTCTGGGACTTCCTCTTTGACGGCACTTTGAAAAAAAAAAAAATGTTTAGCTGCCAATCCAAGAGTGGAAAACATTTTAAGATTGTGACAAAAAGCGGACATGCAAATGATTGGGACTTCGTCAGATCAGGAGCAGATGTGAGATGAGCGTTGATTAATGAATGATTTCACTGAAGACGCAGTAAATCAGACAATTAGAGAGAGAAAATGGTTACGATTGACTGTTAATGACAACTTGAACTCCTCTGCTAATGTCTTTGGTTTATACATCATAGGACATTCATAATAAATCCGATCATCTTTCAGTGTCAAAATTGGATTAGGGAGGTAGAAGAAACCTGCATCCACCACCTGCAGGCGCAGAACGGGTTAGTTTGAGTTATTTAAAGAAACGAATGAATCCCAGCGTGAATCAGATTCTGTCGTTTCTGGACAGCAAACCTGGAAAGCTCAGCTTCGAGATCCTGATTCTCCTGGAATCGCCTCAGTCTTCAGAGAGGTGGAGGAGGACGAGGAAGGTTGTGGAGGGGAGGGAAATGGAACAGACAGGCAACAGAATTTGGGATGAGTACGGGAAGTTGAGGGATAGGACAGGGCGGCGAGAGAGAGCAGGTCAGACTCTTCAAAAATGGAGATGAGGCAAAAGACTTCCTGACAGATCATCATCAGAACTAAATGTGTTCAAACCAGACGACAGGAAACGTGATCCACGTTAATGTCAGGGTGACATAAATAAAAAAATCAAGCTGTCCACCTTTTCTTCTTCTTCTTCTCCATCTTCTTGAGCTTCTCCAGGTTTTTCTTGGCCATCTCGATGACGTCGCTGGCCTCCTTCTCGGGGGCGAAGAGGGCCGAGGAGAGGGAGGCGGGGCCGGCGTACAGCGAGGAGCGAGTGGAGGCCCGGGACAGACTCTTCCTCAGGTTCTCGTTCACGGCCTCGCTCTCGAAAAGCTTCGCTCTGAGAGACGCACAAAGACAAAAGGATTCTTTGCTTCACTTTGAAAACGGAGGATTGAATTTGTTAGACATCTTTAAAAAAAAGACTAGTCACCTGAGTTCTTCGATTTCTTTGATGTAGTTCTCAATCATGTTCCCGATTTCTTCGTTGCCCTCACCTACAGGAAGAACTGATTTTTAACTTCAGTTTTCATGAATTAAGAGTTTAGATCCAAGCTGTACTCCTATTTATGGATTCTTGGAGCATTTAGAAACAAAAACTAGCCGGAGGAGACCTACCGGCTTTAGCCAGAGCCTGGTTGGCCTGGTCACTGAGGACCTGGGTCAGTCTGCTCCTCTGGGCATCGATGGTCTCCTGCATGGCCTTCACTCTCACTCTCAGGTTGTTGTTCTCCGTCTGTAGCATGGAGTTCTCGTGGACCAAGTCGTTGATGCCTTCTACGCCGTCTTCACCCACCACACGCTTCCCCTGAGCATCACAGAGAAGATTTAGCACCAGAAAATCCTCTGGACGTCCAGCACAGCTCACTCTCTCTCTCTCACCGTCTTGTACTCCATCAGCTCCATCTGCAGCCGCGCTATCTCCGTCCTCAGGGCGCTGATCTGCTGGCTGGCTCTGTCCTGGTTCACCATCACTTTGTTCTTGATGTTTCGGGCCCGGTTGGCGTACTTGAGGGTGTTCAGGGTCTCCATGAAGTCCCGGTCTGACGGGCTGATACAGGCGATCATCATTGTCTGGCTGTTGATGGGACAAATTGAAAAAACATAAAAAACACAAACAGGGTTTGATTTAAGAGTGTGATCATTTAAAGGCATTTCTTGAAGAAATTGAGTTAAAACTAAATATATTACGTTTTATTTAGCATCAAATTGTTTACAGTGTTTGTTCTTAGCCCAAACCTGTTGCCGCCTAGCGAGTCCTGTAACAGTCGGGTGAGTTTGGAGTCCCTGTAAGGCACGTGGGTGGAGCGCTTACTCCTGTCTCCCAGAGCGCTGATGACATTTCCCAGGGCCAGCTGAGCAGAAAGGAGACTTTTTAAATGTCAGAACTGTGAAATGGATATTTAAAACAAGAAATGTCACAACAGGTGAAAGTTGAACAGAATTAAATGGATGTAATCCCAAATCTGGTCAGCAGGGGTCTCTGTTGCTCCAGTAAAGAAACTAACTTTTTCTACTCCTTTTCACTGAACACATTTTAATTTCTAAAAAGCAGTGTTCTTTCTCACCAGCCCACAGTTGATGGAGATGCCCTCTTTAGCTCGGTCTCCTGTAGCTCCGGTTCTCTTCAGTCTTTCAGAACCAGCCAGATCCACAAAGTGGAACTTAGCTGTCAGCGTCTCGAACTCGTTAATCTCTGAATCACTCGCCAGGCGGTTATCAGTTACATTATCCTGGATTAGAGAACAACAAAGCAGAATTTAAACAGCTGGTGGTTGTTTGGTAGAAGTCCTGTGGTGCTGGACCCACGTTGTTATCAGGGGAGCAGACTCGGACTTGGCAGAGGTGGATGGTGAAGATGGCGTGTGAGCGCGAACTCTGGACGTTCATCTGTGTGCTGGCTGTGGTGCGAGACAGAGCGCCGAGCTTCAGACATTGCATCATCTATTAGAAGAGACACAGAGGGGATGGATTGATGATGTGTGTATTCTCACATCACAGTCACACATCTGAGAGCAGCCATCACAGGAAACGAACAAGGGAGATACAGATGCATAAAGAGGTCTACTTTAGGTCTACAAGAAGTCTGGGTTTATTTTTTAGAATCATCTTGTTCACCCATGTGCTGAGAACTCCACATTTTCTGTGTAAAAATCCACATTTTTTGAGTAAATTCCATATTTTTTGGAGTAATAATCCAAAATTTTATAGCAAATTCCAGATTTTCATAAAAAATACTCAAATTCTTTTAAGCAAAGTCCATATTTTCAGAGTAAAGTCGTGATTTTTAGAGTAAAGTCCATAGTTTGAGTAAAAGTCCAGATATTTAGAGCAAAATTCAGATTTTTAGAGTAAATTTTAGATTTTCAAAGTAAAAGTCCAGATTTTCTAATAAATTCCAGATTTTTGGAGTAAACATCCAAATATTCAGAGTAAAGTCCAGATTTTCAAAGTAAACGTCCAGATTTTTAGAGTAAAGTTTAGATTTTCAGAGTAAAAGTCTAATATTTCTAATAAATTCTAAATTTTTAGAGTAAACGTCCAAATATTCAGAGTAAAGTCCAGATTTTTAGAGTACAGTCCAAATTCTAAAAGTCTAGATTTTCAGACTAAAATCCATATTTTCAGAGTAAAGGTCCAAATATTCAAAGTAAAGTTCATAAATTCAGAGTAAAGGTCATGATTTTTAAAGTAAAATTCTGAAATTCAGAGTAAAGTCCAGTTTCTCTGAGTAAAAGTCCAGATATTTAGAGTAAAGTTAAAATTTTTAGAGTAAAGTCCAGATTTTCAAAGTAAAAGTCCAGATTTTCAGACTAAAATCCATATTTTTAGAGTAAAAGTCCAGATTTTCAAAGTAAAGTTCATAATTTCAAAGTAAAGGTCATGATTTTTAAAGTAAAATTCTGAAATTCAGAGTAAAGTCCAGTTTCTCTGAGTAAAAGTCCAGATATTTAGAGTAAAGTTTAAATTTTTAGAGTAAAGTCCAGATTTTCAAAGTAAAAGTCCAGATTTTCAGACTAAAATCCATATTTTCAGAGTAAAAGTCCAGATTTACAAAGTAAAGTTCATAATTTCAGAGAAAAGGTCATGATTTTTAAAGTAAAAGTCTGATATTCAGAGTAAAGTCCAGATTCTCAGAGTAAAAGTCCAGATATTTAGAGAAAAGTTAAAATTTTTTGAGTAATGTCTAAATTTTCAGAGTAAAAGTCCAGGTTTTCAGACTAAAATCCATATTTTCAGAGTAAAAGTCCAGATTTTCAAAGTAAAGTTCATAATTTCAGAGTAAAGGTCATGATTTTTAAAGTAAAAGTCTGATATTCAGAGTAAAGTCCAGATTATTAGAGTAAAAGTCCAGATATTTAGAGAAAAGTTAAAAATTTTAGAGTAATGTCTAAATTTTCAGAGTAAAAGTCCAGGTTTTCAGACTAAAATCCATATTTTCAGAGTAAAAGTCCAGATTTTCAAAGTAAAGTTCGTAATTTCAGAGTAAAGGTCATGATTTTTAAAGTAAAAGTCTGATATTCAGAGTAAAGTCCAGATTCTTAGAGTAAAAGTCCAGATATTTAGAGAAAAGTTTAAAATTTTTAGAGTAAAGTCTAAATTTTCAGAGTAAAAGTCCAGGTTCTCAAAGTAAATTCCAGATTTTTAGAGTAACGGTCCAAAAATTCAGAGTAAAGTCCAGAGTTTTAGAGTAAAGTCTAAAGTTTCAAAGTACAAGTCCTGATTTTCAGAGTGATGTCTAAATTTCGATGGTAAACGCTGACCTCAGCTGCAGAGCTGACGGTGCGGGTGGTGACCCCCACTGTGTAGATGCCCCCGTTTGC
Source organism: Callopanchax toddi (assembly GCA_006937965.1). Classification (NCBI taxonomy): domain Eukaryota; kingdom Metazoa; phylum Chordata; class Actinopteri; order Cyprinodontiformes; family Nothobranchiidae; genus Callopanchax; species Callopanchax toddi. The sequence continues at coordinate 677,325 of SSNR01000041.1, read as the reverse complement.
ATCCTCATGGATTTTGATGTTGGATTTCTGCCTCCTGGCCTCCAGATCCCGAGTCGTGTCAAACAAGTCCAGCACCTCCTCGTTGTACAGCTGGAGAGAAACACAGGAAATTTCCAGGAGCCACTAATGACAGTTTAATGGGAGCTGAGCAGTTCAACAACCATCAGCTGACCTTTGACCTCTTGCTGTCAGCATGCTCTCACTATGTCCAACTAATGGACCATAAGTGGTTTCACCTTCTTGAGTTTAGAGCTCAAACTGTGCATCTGGAGTATTTTAATTTAGTGAATTTCTCAATTTAAATCCTGTGAAGTAGCCCCACTTTAATCCGCTGGTGTGTGTGTGTGTGTGTGTGTGTGTGTGTGTGTGTGTGTGTGTGTACCTCCAGGAACTGAGCGTTGATCTTGAACTCTGGAACAGGCCTGCCCTGCTCAGTGGCGGCCTGTCTGCGCTCCTCGATCCCTCTGAACAGGTGGTTGACGGCCCGAGGAATGATGCCCAGCTCATCCTCTCCGATGTTGACGTCAAAGCCGGTTCCCATGGTGTACGTTTTTCCTGAACCCGTCTGGAAACAAAACAAATCTTTTTTAGTGTCACAACATTCCAAAAACCGTTGATTTGAGCTGCTCAGGCCTTTATCAGGAAGAGTTAGGGGTTCTGTAGTTCAGGGGGGGCATTACAGGATCACTACGGTGACAAAAAGAGGAATGCAACCCCCTCCAGCAGGGAGTGTGTGTCTTTATGTGACAAAAAGATGAAGGTGCATGTGATTCAAGTGTGTGTGCCTGTGAAAGGCTCTGTGACAGGACTGTAAGGGCCAAAGAATCAGTGTGGGGCGGGAATAATGAACAGAAAAAGAGGAGCGCCGGGGGGAGGTGAAGAAATAGTGTTTCTCTTCCTCCTCAAAGACAATCAATGCAAATGCATTCTTTTGTCCAGTTTTTCTAAAACTTCTACTGCAGACAAAAAACAAGAAAGAAAACAAGTGTGTTTTAAGATAACAGAACTTGGTTTTACTTCTTCTGATGCAGACATAACATTTAGGTCTCTCTAACGCTCTAAAATAATAGAAAACAGGTTTCATCCTATAAGAATTTCATTCAAAATGTGTCAACCTCTTTCATGAAACTCAACTGTTCCTACAATCCACCAGTCTCATAATGTAGAGACCTTTTTAACAGTTTGCTGGTGGTTCTTTTAGAAATACACATTCACTGTGATTTATTTTTATAAATACAAACTGAATAAGACACAGACAGGAACTAAGTTCTTATAAATGTTTGTCCTAAATTGTGTAATTAGTTTACATCAATAGTTACACAGTCTTAGAGTTACATCAGAACATTTTTTGTAATAAAACTGATTTTATTGTTGTTTTATAAGTAGATCCCCATAAGTCAGAATAAGCTAATAAAGATGTATTGAGATTTTGTAAATATGAGCTGTGTTGAGCTAATAGTTTCATACAAAACTGTAGACGTTTTCAGTTGGAAAAACATTGATTATGCAGCACGTTGTCATGTCGAAACTACATTGAAGTTGCAACATTTATGCAAAAGTGCAAATTTTGTTGTCATCAAAGGTCAGGGTTCCTACAGGTTTCTTCAAGTCAGATTCAAGTCTTTTTAAGACCATTTATATAAAAATTTAATACCGATTTTACTGCCCATTTCACAGGTGTTGATGTAGAAAGAGGAAAAACCAGGGTGAACATTAGCATAGTGCTTTCAACAGCTAGTGTTTACTGTAGCAATGTCTGGGGGAGGCAAGACATAAGGATTATACCCGACAGGAGGGGTGAGAGCTCTGAGACGTGTTTGTGTAAAATAGTTAGCTATACCTAGCTTGTTTGAAAATTACATAGTGCAGCTTTAATGCCTTCACGCCAATTGTACCTAGCTAAATCCTTTTTTTGCATACGGTACAAAAAGCCTCAAAAACATTGTTCTCCACTGGTTTTAACCAATGACAAAAAGACTTTTTATCCCACCACACTTTGTTAAATTTACATTTCCCCATAGGCTAACCCTAGCATGAAATTGGTAGCTAGGTAGTGTAAATAAAATGTTAAAAACCCTAACAGGTGTTGGTCAACCTTTCTTGTGGTCTGCTGACATTTTCTCTGATTTTTCGTGCTTCTCCTTGACTTGTTGCTTGTGGTCCATCTCTGTGTTGTGTTTACCGTCTGTGGTTGTGGCATCAATTATCTATTTTTGTGGGGAAAGTTCTACTGGTTTCACCACTCTTTGTTTAAAGCCATACTCAGTAGCCAGGTAAACAAGCTAGGTCTCGCTAGCTAGTTTACAGAAACACGACTCGGAGCACTCACCCCTCCCGTCAGGTATAATCGGTACGCCAGCCTTCCCGCGGACATGGGATCCCGTTTTGCGACGATAACAATGCAGAGTCTAACTTCAGCCGTAGAAACGTTCCCCCAGCTTTTCCTCTTTTCACCTCCAAACGTTTTTAGTTTTCTGCTAGCTGAAAAGGTGTTTTTTGGGGGAGACTCTGGTATTTTTATCTTAAAATGAAAGCACTGACCACCGACTAATTCTGTTCTCCTTTCACTTCCGGGATGTTCAGACGGAAAATGTGTCCGGGCGGATTATTGGTGAATCCAAGCAGTGCGGAAATGCAGCAGACAGACAGCTGGATTGTCCAATCCTATCGTTCGGACCGAACGATAGGATTGGCTGAAGTTTTTAGAGAACTGCGGGACAACTACTTTATTGATTTCTTTTGGGTTTTTTTATCTCCACAATATATTTATGGCTATACTATGTTGGAACGTTGTTAAGAGGCTTTAAAAAAAACCGTTAAAAGCTACATTGTTTACCTGGCTACCGAGTATGGCTTTAAGCTACGTTATTTAATCAGAATCATGGTTGACAAATGAAATCTTTGAGGTAAAATGTGATATAAAGACGTTACATACAGCACATTTTAAGACCCAGATGCCAAAATTCAAGACTTTTAAAGGTATTATTTCCAAATTCATGAATTAAATGCTTTTAAGACTTTTTAAGACCCTGTAGGAACCCTGAGCGAGGCACTGGTTGAGGGTCAACTGGAGCAGGATGTTAAAATAACTCTCTCTTATAAAAGTAGCCCTATAGGAATAAAAAAATCATTGTCTGATTTATGAATATCTCTTATTAATCTATTTACAATAAATTAATTTGTATTATTACTGATTAGTTTCAGATTAAAAAGGGGAGTTTAATATTTTTTATTAGTATTAGCTCTTAATTTTGCAGTAATAACAGCATGAAAAGATCTAATCTACATTTTTTTATTCTGTCAAAATCTCCTAACACTTCTATAATTTGTTTAAAAATATATATTTTCACTGCCAAACTTTTTAAAAAACCTTTCATCGTCCAAATGTAACTTTTAATGCCTTATTTAAATAAGATATAGATCCAAATAAAATACTAGTGAAACGTATCGATCCTCTCAGCAGATGAATAAACAGGTTTAATGTTAGTACGCTCTGGTATGAGATTCTCACTGTGCTGTGATTACGTAACCACCTCCCTTCTCCATCTCTATCAGAGCTGATGTGGAGACAGCAGGTTGGAACATGTCATCCACACCAACCGAGCCAGTGAGCCTCTGAGGCATCGACTTCATATCACAGATTGCCAAAACATGTGGATTAATGAAGCAGCTCCGTCGCCTTGAGCGATAAAAAGCTCAAGACGTCACTGAATGTGAATGCACCAGTAAGTATTCAAGTCATGCCATTTTGTTGATGTAAAGCCAAAAATGTCAGATTGCACTGACTCTGTGCCCAGATACGCCACCGACCTGTCCGTAAGCGAAGATGGTGGCGTTGTAGCCCTCGAAGCAGCCCTCGATGAGTCTCTCGGTGCAGTGGGTATAGATGGCGTCCTGCTGAGTGTCCATGTCAAAGACGAAGTCAAAGGTGAAGGCTTTGTCCTTACCCAGGACCACCTGGGGCTCTCCGGGCATCACGTATGTGCAGATGTGGCAGCCCTCGATCTTTTCTTTGGCCAGCTGAGGACGGATCCTGGCAGCCAGAAAGACACAAAGACATTTAGAACACATCTTTTCTAGGATTAAACTTAATAATTTAGTTATAACACTTGTCGTTCATGTTGGAAAACTCTCCATTGTGGCTGATCTGAAACATTTAAGTATGACGAGTCAGCAAAAACAGCAGAAATCTTTTACAGCACTATAAATAAAACTTCATGTAAAAAGAGGTCAATCTGATTCTCTGATAAAATATGTGTCAAGCACTGAAAAAAACACAATCTATTTTGAGGAGGTGAACACTTTGCGTCACGGTGCAACAGATGAGAGCTGCTACTGTGTGATGCGTGTGTTTATGCATGTGGAAACCATGCAGTGCCAGCACACTCCCTGTACACAGAGCCATCACTGTTCAGGGCCGGGCGAAGCGAGACGTGAGCTCCGAGCAAACAGCCCCATCCTGGATTTCATTAAGGAACCGCTCTGTTTGCTTTCACCCAAATAAAGAAACACTTTCATATTATCATTTCCTCCAACACTGTTCAGAACTAAACCTAAAGTCAATCTGAAAAAGTATTTTACAAAGGGTGAAGACTGCACTTAGAATATAAAAGTACAGTAATAAATATACATAGGTAACAAAGAAAACAACGTAATTTATATAAGTTCTTTCAAAGCTTTTTTTTTTAATGCTTTTAAAGAAAGGCTGACATTCATCACAGTGAGACTTTAGAAGGAATGAATGGGTCTGAAAGCGAAGCGTCTGAGAGACAGTGGAGCGTTAGAGGAAGAAAAAACAGTGAAACATAATAGAGTGGTGAACCTACAGTAGCAAAGACCCACAGAGTGTCAGTGTGTGAGCGTGACTTGAGATAAGAGCCATTCAGCAGACTCTTACTGGGATTACACGACTGATGACAGCATGCAGGCTGCACGAGACACACTGCACTGCCTGCAGAGACGGATAGCTAAAGAGAACTGCCCGGTTTACTGCATCAACATTTGGTTGTCTGGGTCACATGTCAAACGTGTTCCAGTTGGACTCCACCAGGACTGCTCCTATGTCTTTGATTGGTTTGTGGTGTTTATGGACAGGATCTCAAGGCATAGTCGTGGAGGGTAAGGTATCTGGTTTGTGGACCTGAAGGTCTCATTTCTGCTTTTTGCAGATGATGTGGATCAGTTTGCGGCTTCAAGGTGTGACATTCAGGTTGCACAGGGACGGTTTGAAGCTACAAGTCCACTCCTTTAAAGCTTATATCTGCAGCCAGGTAAACAATGTAGCTTTTAATGTTTTTTTAAAGCCTCTTAACATCATTCTAATATAGTATAGCTATAAATATATTGTGGAGATTAAAAAAACCCCGAAAGAAATCAATAAAGTAGTTGTCCCGCAGTTCTCTAAAAACTTCAGCCAATCCTATCGTTCGGTCCGAACAATAGGATTGGACAATCCAGCTGTCTGTCTGCCGCATTTCCACACTGCTTTGATGCGCCATTAATCCGTCCGGTCACATTTTGGGGCAGAACATCCCGGAAGTGAAAGGAGGACAGAATTAGCCGGCGGTTAGTGCTTCCATTTTAAGATAAAAACACCAGAGTCCCCCCCAAAAAAACTTCTTTTCAGCTAGCAGAAAACTAAAAACGTTTGGAGGTGAAAAGAGGAAAAACCTGGAGGAATGTATCTACGGCTGGAGTCACCGTGGCAATTCATGGTCCCATGTCGTGGAAAGACTGGACTCCAGAATTTACCCGACGGGAGGGATGAGTGCTCTGAGACGAGTTTAGCTAGCGATACCTCGTTTGTTTACAACGTCGCAGACAACAGCTTTAAGTCTGAGGCCATGGTTCTCAACCAGTTCTCCCTCCAGGATGGGATCATGTCTCAAGTGAATTTATAGAAAAAACAAAAAGCCCAAAGTTGCTTATAATAATTGGACTTTGCATCTGATTAGGATGCTTCCTGTTCGCCTTCCTCTGGATGTTTTCCAGGCACTGGGAGAAGACCCCAAGACAAGCCCAGAACTCACTGGAGGGATTACAATTCTCTGTTCTGGGAATGCCTTGGAATCCCCCAGAATGAGCTGGAAAGCATCACTGACACGAGCCAAATCAAGGTTTACCTCCTGGATCTGTTGTCTTCATGACATGACCTTTGGTAGTTGGAAGAAAATGAATGGATGGAAGAAACATAAATGAATTCAGGAATTCTAAGAATATATTGGAAAATGAATATGGGCAATAAAACTAGAAGTCCCTGCCAACTTGTATGTTGAGTAAGGTTATGTTTGTCTGAAAAGGACAGTGTTTTTCAAGCATCTTTGCCTGAAACACAAACACTTTTAGAGTCTATCCTTCACTGGATGAAAATAGATCCTCCGCTTCAATTCAAATGGATCAGAGCAAAAAAATACAGAACTACAAGTATACCTTCTTCTGTAGGATCTAACATAGTCAGAGCTGTGGTTAATCTACAGATCCTTTACAAGTACTAAAATCTATGTAACGGTCTTCAAATAAGCATAATTCAAACAAGTTGTTTTAACAGAAGTCCCTAAATTCACAGGCAAACACGGTTATTTAAATAAAGTACAATAAACTATGCTGTTTCCATAAAACTGATGGTATTATTAATAGTGTCAGAGTGTTTAGTTCTTCGGAGCAACCTGTGATTTGCTACGAAGGGTTTAAGCCATTACAGGACTGACTCTACTTTAATCCCCTTGGCCACCTTCCCAAAACTAGACGGAGAAGTTTAATCCCGTTATAATGGAGGCACTTGTGGCTGCTTACAGTAAGGGCAACAAGTCCATGGGTTATTGTTCATTTGGAGTTCTTTGCCTTAAAAAAAGAGAAGTTATTTTGTAATGTTCTTACAAAGAACATCAGTAGGTCTTTAATGAAACCAAATGAACAATTTTCTAGATTTTCTCACCACAACTCTGTGATACAAAGTTTGGTGTAATAAGTTTTTTTGACCGTCTCAGTGTCCATTTAATTTATCAGATTAGGGATACAGATTAAAATAAAAGTCTGAGGCAAAGAAAACAAAGGAGAACAGAAAATGGGAATAGTAGCTCTTCATGTGACTGTTCTCCAAGTAGACGATTAAATTTAGATAGTTAGTGTCAAGGTTTTAAACTGTCTGAATGCTACAAAAATATTTTACCCATATCCTCAATAGGACTAAACATTTTACAGTAGTCCATACTGGGCTTGGTATATAGTCGGTGTTTAAAAATAGCAACGGTATCAGTTTCAATACAGTCTTGAAAAAAAATGCACGGTCAAGGCTGGACTGCCTCTCAGTTGACGGAAACTTTGGGCCGGGAAAATGCCCAATGGCCAGTCCTCATCAGACCCATTTGATACATAGAAAGATTCAGTGATGTCTGGGTATTGGTGGGGACGTGTCACCTCCGTCCATGCCAAATCTACACCCATGGCACTTACAGTGCTTTAGTCAACAGCAGAGAAATTACCCCCATACAACCCACAATGTAGCTGTCTGAACCAAACATCAGCTCATAGTGGGAGCCTTGACCAAAAATGGAAAATTATGGTCCCAGTCCAACCGGTAATACCGTACACCACGGGAAATTATGGAGGAAGTTTGACAGTATCAAAATTTGGATACTGCCCAAGGCTAGTCCATACTGATTTTAGTGTGCAAAAAATGTTAGCTTCCTAATTTACACTATTATTATCTTTAATCACTACTAAACAGCTCAACTCTGCCACCCTCTGAAGTAAATTTCCCATCATTAAAATGTGAACTCTGTATACATCATGATCAGAAAATGTCTGCTATCAAAGCTTTGTGTTATTAAGACGAAGTCTATCAGAGATCAAAATATATATTTTTGATGTGATTTATTCAAAATCAGGATTTATTTAAAGTCCTAACTCGGTGACTAAAAAGGAAACTTCTGGTATTGAACATTTCAGCAAAACAGCAGAGAGATAAGGAAGTTCTGAGGAGCATCTTGCCAGCGTTTTGTTTGTATGACTGAATGACTTCAGCTGTAATCATCAACTGGATGCTTTTACCCGCGATTCAACCCAAAACACTGTTTTCTCTTTGGGCTACCTTCAGTGCTGTGGTGACTTAAGGGTGCTAAGCCTCCTTCTAGAGTGACGCATAGACTCCACACAGGCTTGTTTCCTCAGGAAATTTAACTCCATTTATGCCTAAAGAACACATTCTGGTATTTTTACACAAATAAAAGGTTTCAAAGCTCTCCTAAACATAAAATTACAGTCCACCAGGGTCACCAGAGACCAACTCAAACACTGTGTGTAATAATCATTCAACACGTTAATCCATTCTGGCAGCACGAGCCTGTTGGAGGGAAAAGATAAGAAATAAAATACAGAAAAGGTCAGGGGTGGTGAGGATTAGAAAGGGAATTTCGGAGAATTTATCACATGGTACATTTACACTAGAAAAGCAGGAAAGGTTTTTTTTTTTTCTTCCACTGAAAATGCTGGAGGTTATTTTCTCCTGGTTTTCTATTAACTGAAAGAGCAACAGGGTCATGTATGAGAACTCATTTTTACAATAATTTAAATTAAAACTTTTGGATGGTCCATGTTTATAATAATAAATGTCACTAACTGCTTGCTGCAGTCACACAAAGTGACCATATTTTATAGAAACATATTTTTACTAAATCATCATAAATATTCGTGTCACAAATTTCAAGGAAAAGTTATAAAATTAGTAAAGATTCTAAATCAAATTTGACTACAAGAACTGAAAATTCTAACTAAGTTGAATGTTGTTTTTTTTTATAGAGTTCATCATGACTTTAGATTTATCACAATATTTACTAAAGGTGGTTAAAAAATGTTTAACTTTATGTTTTTGTAAAAACAAAGCCTCACTGGAGACTCGCATATACACAAATACGTAACCTAGAAATGTGCACACGTATTAGTACACACACACACACACACACACAGGCTTTGAGAGTCCCCATGAGACAAGTCGTGTTAGGATCCTGCATGTCGTCTCATTACCGCGATTACAATGAAAATCAGAGAAAAAGTGAACTCCACATGCAACTCAAGAAAACCCATGATGGTGGAAAATTCACAGGAAATAAAATTCTAATAATAAAAATAATAAAAGCTTCTTATTTATTAATTGCTAGATTAAACAGGACTTCAGAATAATAAATTATTATATCTATACATTAGGGGTGTGTATTGGCAAGAATCTGGCAGTATGATATGCATCATGATACAGGGGCAACGATATGATATATTGTGATACATCACAATACTACAAGCAATATGATATATTGCGATATTTATTAATTTAATTGTTGGAAAACTGTCGCAGCTGAACAGAAAAGTTAGTCTCTTCAGTCCGCTGAGCAGAATAAATTCGCTTTATGCTAAAATGAGCCTTTAACCCTACGTCGTCATTAGGGATGTTCCGATCGATCGGCCACCGATCAAAATCGGCCGATTTCCATGAAAAAAACGTGATCGGTAAATTCCGATATTCTCCTTTTCACGCCGATCTATAGCTCCAAAACCAGACGTCACTAGACGCACATCAAATCCGCGGCGCTACCGCGAGTTTATTGCGCAGCTGGGACTTGTTGTCCCCTTAACGGACCGCTCCGTTTTATAGTTGGTTCGGACTCTGAGCTAAGACCAGGAGGCAAGGTCGGGTGGCGAGTCCCGCCGACTCGCGCAGCTGCGTCTCCTCGCAGTTCCAGGGAGTCTGTTGCTGCTGCAGCATGTTGCGCAACACCCCGCGTCGAGAAGCTGAGATAATTCTTCAAATTGGTATTAAAAGACAATAATTTAAAAATTGATGACGTAATTGGAAAGAGCTCGCTTGCTCATGACCGGGAGGAGAAGCAGTAAAGCAGCGCATCATGGCGGTAAGGTGGAGGGAGGAGGAGCTGAGAGAGCAGCGAAGGTAGACTCTTAAGCAATGATCCAACCATTGTCAGTAATTAGTTCATTTTTTCTGGGCAAAAATGCAGCGTCTGTGTCTGGAGTTTATTATGAGCGCTTACGCCAACACTCGATGCTGCTTTTGCTCGTTGACTGTCTCGGTTTTCTTTGTCGTGGTTTTTGCGCAGGTGATAAAATAAATTTGTGGTGTTGGGAGTCCGTTGTTAGGACTGGGAGTCGCCGGCAAACTTTACAAATAGCTGTTGTCTGGTCCATGTCGGTCTTTTTCTATTTAAACCACATCCATGAGACAGAAATCGTCCCTCTTTTAGGAACAAGCTCCTCGGTTTGGGTTAGCTGGTTTTCCTGTTGATTCTGGTTTACAACGCGTCCAATACAGTCTGCTGTCATGCTTGTTTATGTTTTGCTGCGCGGCGCGTTCATGAACATGCTGTAAAGTGCATTATGACGTAAATTACTGCCGTACCACTTCTAACCGTGGCGTAAATGATAGTCTTTTGTTTGACGGTAGCCATTTTCTATCATCCAGACGAAATATTTCATCATATAGCACAGCCCTAGTGTCCAAGTATTTGACTCTGCCGTAGCACTAGATGTTGTGTGGAAGCAGAGGACTGTTGAGGACTAATGACTGCAGCCAACATGCAGTTGGAGGTTGAAATGCAACACAAAAATGAACTACTACTGTTAATTTTTGCATAAAAATTGGAAGTAAGAAACTGAACATCGACATAATATCGTGACACGAAACATTGCGATATATCAGTGCATCGATTTTTTCTTACACCTATACATGATGTACAGATCATTTCTGGGTTTTTGTTTCTATTTATTTGTTAAGAAGAAGAAGAAGAAGCTAAAACAATGGATCAGGCTGTTGCCGTCCTGCTGAGCTCATCCTTCCCGAGTCACATCCCATCAAAGTGCTTGCTGACATCACTCCTCTCGACAATCAGCCAATCGATTCACTCCCCTGACACTCAGCCAATCTTTGATACGCATCATCATCATTAAAAAACCTTAACTATAAATTCCAGGCCTGATTTGAGTTTCCAGATCTAATTTTAGCCTCTGTTTGTTTCAGATACCACGTCCAGATGAGTGAACAGAACAAACATCTGAGCCCAAGAGCCAGAAGTGGAAAACAGGACTTCATTTTACTGTTGGAAGCAAACTCACCACCTGACACCAATATGACACATGTTTTTAGACGCTGCATGACTTTAGGGCAATGAGCATGCAGCAGGAAATTAAAATTAAGAACAAGAAAATGTCTGTGATGGGTTTATGTTGTAAACTATTTGATAATTTTGTCATCTTTAGTGTATTATAAGATTAAAATGTATTATTTAGTCATTTTCATAGACAACAAGACTGTTCACATTAAAAATAAACACAAATCTGTGTTAGAAATTACTATACAGCTCAAGAACAATTCTCAAACCCATATTCTGTGATTTCATGACAATTTCTGTATATAAACAGAACATTATTAAAAGCAGAAAACTACAAGGAGCAACTTGAACTTCTGTATAGACACCAAACGTTCTGGAGCAACATATGCTGTCATCCAGATGGTTTCTTTTTCAGGGAGGATCCACACAGTCACATTCAATCGGCATTTGCTATTTAATAAATGAGCAAATATGTAATGGGCTGATGATCGTCTGTAGGACCAAAACATGACAGACTCAGCATCAAGTCTGTTGTGTTTTAAAAGCAAAAATTAGACTGAAAATGATGTCAATGAGCTCCAAACGCCATGAGCGTAATTTAAGTTTACAGTAGTATGTTGAGTATTGGACTGAGTTTCTTATTGTTTAAAGATGACAGTTGTGTCTCAGTTTTTCTCCACAACTACAGAAAAATAAAGATGACACGTTTGAATTCTGTTGACCATAAAGCAGCTGTAACACCTGTGATAGTAAATCTATAAGGCTTGTGTCAGACATCTATTCTGATTGCTTTACTGCCAGACAGGACACAGAAAAATAAAAAAACGTTTTTAAAAAATGCTCTTCTCTTATAATTTAACTACCGAGTTGTTTTTTCTAGAGGCCTCTATCCTCTAATAAATCCAACTACTTTGGCCACTTTCCTATCAACACTCATATGCTACAATGATGAGTAGCAGATATTGACATAATGGTATGAAGACAAGATAAAGGTACCGAGTAAGAGAAACCAAACCTATAAACAGATACAAGAATTAAGAGCAAGAAAGAAATACTCAAGCATGAATGAACTAAAGAGAAGGAGTTCCTTACATAACATGCATATACAGAGAAAGACATTTAGCTAGCAGGCACACTATGTATTTTTTTTAAGTCCTGGTTCAGATTGTGTAACATTTTCACACTGACGGTACTCTAATGGTTGCCTTGAGCAAGAAAAAGAACTGGGAGGTGAATCTTGACCACAACACAGCTGGATGACATTTTTAGTAAAAACCTCTTCTGTCCTGCAGCTGATCTGGATATCAAGAGTCAGTTTTTTTAATTCCTTGGAGCTGAAACAAGGTCTCTACAGAAAAAATTAAAAACCACCGGGCTACAGACCAGCACTAGGTGAGAATGATGCATCAGTCCTGACTGGAACTGCAGGAATGGTGAGAGAAAAGGGAAATCTTTGACATCAACTTAACATTAGCTTTCATTTTTGGCACAAGTGATGTTTTAGGACAGTATCACTTCCTTAACTGGAGCAAATTACAAAGGCCATATGGAGAATTTATCTAGTGTTTATGTTCTTTATGACTTGGTGTCCAACTTCATCCCTCGTTGGACTGCCCTGTTGCAAAGAAACAGGCTCTGGGCTGCACTGATTCAGTGATTTGATTCTCAGCAAAACCAGTATGCCGTTGAACGCAGCTTGCAATAGATAGTCACATTATCTCACGGTAACTGAGAACAGGAAGTATGAGGCGCATCTTTTGGTCTGTATTTGGTCAAAACTACCATCATGTTTTGTGGGATTATCTTTTAATTCTTCAGCAATGGATAAGTGAGCTACTTATTGGAATAGTCCGTTTCTAAAAGCTCAATTACATAAATATTGATGAAATATACAATGAAACGCTCCTCATCCATGTACTGGCGGTTGTTTACCAGTAGCAGTTCAGTGTATTGTCCTAATTTCTGCATCATAAAGTACTCCACAAAGTCGTGACACACGCATCTCAACCGCGCCTTGGCTCAGAAATAGAACTGCCTCGTATCGTTAGCGCTGTGGCGTGGACCAGCGCATTCGGGACACGACGTGGCGGTCTCTTGGGACAACTTTACCTGATTACAATGGTTTCTATTCAAAATCATGAATTGGGCTTTTATGTGGGACCCAGGCCTAATTAAGTGTTGGAGAATGTGACGAGTAAGCAAACACATAGGATATCTGTAAGGGGACAAATACGATAAATAAATGAAAATATGTATATTCTGTTTATTTGTTTTTATTTTCGAATGAATATATAAATAAAAAAATTTCTAAACATTTTTTGAGAATTTGCTTTTTTGCATTTAATTTCATTTTAAGTTGTAAAACTGAAATCAAATGCAGCTTTTTGGTTCATCACAGAAGGCTTTAACTGATTTATTTGGACTATAATCAAATGGACCTGGGAATATGTTTTGAGCTGAGAATTTTTTCCAAAAATGCAAATAAAATCCTTTGAATGATGCACTCTGGTGTTGAAGGAGGTAAACTTTTTTTTAAAATTGGACCATTTAGCAGAAGCTAATAAAAAGCTGAATTTATCCTAAATTTCGGGGAATCTGGGAACAACACGATGTAAACAGAACAAGAGTCGGAAAGGAAAAACAGTAAAAATATGAGAGTGTATTCTGCTGAATCAGCACTTTAGTTTCCACCACTGCTGACCCTTCGCTGGACTTCCAACAGAACCCACAGATCCCTTAGAGACATGCTGGGACAGAAACGTTTTCAGTAGTTCAATAATCTGACTGCTTCCTGGGTCAAAGGTCACTCAGCAGGAAGAAGAAGCTGGCAGAGGATTATGGTTATCGCCTTGACTGGCAGCCACAGAGGACATTAAAGGATGCACTTACACACAAACACATGCAACTAATGGTTGCTTAGTGGGAACATTTTTTTCCATCAAGGACAGTTTCATGGGAGAAAAATGGGAGATTCAAGGAGAAATTATCTAAATAATTAGAGATAACAGGATAATGGTATGTCAAAATAAAATTCAAGAGTTTAGAGAAGCTGAAACACTATTTTACAATGCAGCTTTGCTCAATAACACTTATAATAATTACCAGAAATTTAAAATTAACTAGCTTTTAGCTGCACTGGTTGGATGGGAGTCATTGGACTTTAGCTGGCAGCTTGCTTTGCTTTTCACTTGAGTTGCTTCATGAATATTAATCACTAATTTGCCCAGCCAGACATTGGTTTATGCATACACGCACAAAACATATGAGCAGACAGCTGTTGTGTGACGGCAGCAGGCAAACAGGCCTTTGCCCTCAAACACTATCTAGAAAGGTCAAAGAGGTGGGGCTTGTTTAGGTTGGACACACACAGTTTATCATTTTCTTACTAATTTTTTCAACCTTTTTCTATCTGTTTGCTGCTTCCTGTTTAAAAATGCAAACTTCTACTTCTTAAAAGTGTAATTTTCAGGATCGTATCCACCTGGACCGTTTTAGATGTAACACACTTAGGCCTAGTTTATACTTCTCCAACAGAAGTCTGCGCTCACACGTATTGACAAGGACATTTTTGATTTATACTTCTCCGTCGGTGTTATAAAGCAATTCTTCACCAGGACAGCAGAGGGCGTTTAACTTTTCTGAAGTAACATCTCGGGTCGACCAAAGTTTGTTTACTTCAGCTTAGTAATGGCTGACAGAGAGCAAATTTTGATTGATCTTGAGGAACAAACAATGTTGTTAAAAATAATTAAAAGGGAGTGAAGGAGACAGAGGAGTCTGTTGAATGTCCGTCCACCGAACCGGACAAGGCAGAAGAGGAGCGAATACGAAGCTCTTCAACCTTTGAGGGACATTGATGGATTCTATAAATGTTCGTACTTTCGTATTTCTACCAGATGTTCCTCGAGGGGATCCATATCTGCTTCCACGAGATTCTACTACTACTACTACTACTACTACTACTCTGTTGATACCGGCGTCAAGCCGGAAATGACCTTGGGTTGTTGGGTCTGCCAATCAGAGACGTGCGCTCTCCGTCTCACTCAATGGATAGTTAGAAAAGTGAGCTCGACTCCATCCGTCCTTGCGAACTTGTTGTACCATTTGATACATGATCACAGATGTTATTAGTGAATAGAAAAGGTCCAAGTATTGAGCCCTGGGGTACACCAGGAAGAGATGAAGAGAAAGAGCCATCAAGCTAAACACATTGCGTTCTAGTTGATAAATAATCGATGAACCAGTTAACAGTAGTCAGGCCAATATTACAAAGTCCACCTATAAGATGATGTAATCCACTGAATCAAAAGCCTTTAATAGGTCAATTAATAAAACAGTGCAGCACTTTTTACTGTCTAAGGCAACAACATAATTTACTACCTTTGCAGTATACATATATAGACATACACATGTGTTTATATTGTGAAGCCCTGTCTTTTACCAATAAGCTGAAACCTACGTAAAACCTTTTTGAGTCTTGCAATCAATCCATCTTGAAGATAACCTGCTGCAATCCATCCAATTAAAAAGGAAAAGCTATCTGTTACATGCAGAGTAAGTACGAAACCTAAATCCTTGCTGCTAGCTAACGCTGACTGTAGGCTGTGAATTATTAAAGCTGCAATTTAAGAATATCGAAGAGCTGAGAGATGACTCCACTGGCTCCCTCTGGGAAATGTCAGCACATCACTTTCCTTCCAGATAAGTTACCTTCTAGTTTTGCTTTCACCGTTAATAAAAAAAAAAAAAAAGCATGTGTGGCATTAAATGATCACAATGGCACAAGGGAAAGTCCAGCAAACACAGGGTGTGAGCTCCTCATCTGTATGCTGTCAGGTGTAAAATCTAAATTCTTAACTAAACACACATGACAGCCCAGCAAACGCCCCTAAGATCAATCAAGAGCCATGGTTTTTTTTTAGAAAACAAATAGATTTTCATGTTATATCATCATCTCAGTAATAAATCATCCCCTGGATGCTCTTCTGTCTGTTACTACACAAAAAAAACCCAATAATACATAAGTGTTTCATCACTGTGGACCTGTTGAGTTGGTGGATTAGGAGCTTATCAACAGACAGCATTAGACTCGCAGGTTGAGGCAGGTACTAGCTGGCTGAAGCTGACAGTCTTTGTGTTTCTGATGCTGTGAAGATCAGGTCCACCGCAGCCGAAAAGCTTCACGATAATTAGGATGTTGCCACAGTGATTAGAGAAGGTGAAAACACCTAAATGAAGCTGCAGTTTGTTGCTCAAAGGCAAAAAGCGTGTGATTTAGTAAAAGGATGAAAAGAGTGGCTCCCATTCATTATCACTGAATATCAATAGCACTATCATCAATTTAAACCTGACACGTTGTCTTAAGGTTACACTTCTGTCAGCATAAGGGTTTGAACATAAAAATATATATATATCGTCTTTTTGACTTTGCAGCAGATTGTGTTCTTTTGCTATGATGCAAAACTGAAAGGATGTTGATTTTCTTGATTTTTAGTCTCATCTCAGTGTTGAGTAATATAATTACCTACAAAGCTTTAATCCAATGTTATTAATGGTCCTGATGAGTGATATTATCTGTTTTCTGTGGGAAAATACAGTAAAACACAAACACCTACAGGTAGATGAGCGCACCAATGGTCATGAGTTTTTGGTAATGACTGAAAAAACAATACAGGCAGCCGAAATTAGATTCCTCCGCAGGGTGGCCGGGCTCAGTGCTAAGCTGCGGGAATTTTGTGGCATTCGTGGCGCCACACTTGGTAGAAATATTGCCGCAATGAAGATTACGCTTTGGCAAAACAGAGGGAGGTGTCACTAATTATGTGGCAAAGGTGAGCCGACCCCCGACCGGAAAGAGTGTTTAAAAATGAAGTAAACATGGGAAAGCTATTACGCATTTGTAAACAGCTGGATCAACTTCCTGTTCAAACATTTCTGAATTTGAAGAAGAAATATAAGGACATATCTGAGAACTGCATCCACCATCTTGTCTGTTTACTACAGGCACATTCATCTCACGTTATATGAAATCCTGAACACTGACAGCGCGAAGACCAACTCTATACACCCTTTATACCGCCACTGCGTAATCTTTTGAGAAAAGCACATGATTGCGCCACATTACCAGCACAATCTGACCACTTATGAACAACCAAAAGCTCCAAGATGCCGGCTCAGTATTGCAGCAAATTTGCGGCATTGTTTTATGAAAGAGGCTTTAGAGATATTATAAGGAGGGAGGGATTGGGAGTAGAACCACTGCTCCTCCAAATCGAGGAGCCATTTGATGTGGTTTGGCATCAGGATGCCTATTGGACACCTCCCTGGGGAGGTGTTTCGGGTATGTCCTGCCGGCAGGAGGCCCCCCAGTCAACCCTGGGCATGCCGGAAAAAGTACATCTCCAGGCTGGCCTGGGAACTTCTTGGGGTGTAGGAGATGGTGGAAGTGGCTGGACAGAGGGCGGTCTGGGATTCCCTACTTATGAAGCTGCATCTGCAACCTGGATCCGAAAAAGCAGGATAAAGCGAGGAGAGGGGTATTAAATTCATTTCCACATTATTCAATTTGAGAAATCTACTAAGTCCTTCAAACTTGGCTATTTCGGCTCACATCTTAAAGTTGGGACACCCATGATGTAAATGAATTAAACACTTTTTTCTAACTAAAAAAAATAAATAAATTTCAGATAGATTTTTCTCCTTTTCTATAACAAAATAAATCAGAAATTCTTTATCCATTTGTAATTATATTGTTGGTTTGAAAGCATCTAAAATATGCTCAACAGAAATAAAAACAGAGGAGGGTTCAGGGTGTGTCGGGAGACAAATAAGATGCTAAGTGAGCTCATAGGGTTAGGTCAGAGTGACATCAAGTGGATTTCTGTCTGTCTGTCTGTCTGTGTGTGTGTGTGTGTGTGTGTGTGTGTGTGCGCATGCACAGATTAATGACAAAGCATTTTCAAGCTCCACAGCTGAGCTCAGGAGAGAACAGACTGACATTGACTCAGCAAATCCCCCTTACAGATTCACAAAGCGACAAAGGCTGTGGTTACTGAGAATTACCCCACTGCATGAACTAGAAAAGAAAGGAAAAACATTTGAATTGAACAATATGTAAACCCAACTCATTCACTGGGCACTTTAATAGGTACACCTGTTCAGCTGATCACATGGCAGCAACTCAATGCATTTAGACATCTAGAAGATGATTTGCTAAAAGGCAACTAAAGCTCAAGTAACCTCTGGTAAGCTCTGCAGAACATCCTCTCTAAACCACAACAACTTTGAAGCAGATGGACTACAGCAGCAGAAGACCACACCAGGTATCTTGTCAGCCAAGAACAGAAAACTGTGACTACAACTCAGACAGGATCCTAAAAACTGGACAATAAGAAATCTAGTCTGATGAGTGTCAATTTCAGCTGCGACATTCAGATGGTCGGGTCAAAATTTGGTGTCAGCATCACAAAAGTATGGATCAATCCTAACTTGTGTCTCATTTTGGGCCCTTTAATACCAACTTAACATAGTTTAAACACCACAGCATGTTTACCAGTCATCTCAAACATGAGGTCTGAGAGAACAGGTCCTCTATGACCACGGTGGGTCCATCTTCTGAAGGTTACTTCCAGCAACAAAGCTCAGATCATCTCTAACTGGTTTTTGAACACAACTGGACTCCAACAGATTCCACAGTCACCAGATCTCAATCCAGTCCAGAACCTGTGGGATGTGGTGGAACCATACATTCACATCATGGATGCAACTGTGTGATGCTGTCGTGTTAATCCGGACCAGAACCTCTGAGGAATGTTTTCCAACACCTTGTTAAATCGACATGATGAATTTGTACAACTAAATTTTAAATTCACTAATAAATGTCTCAAAACCCTGCCCATATCAGACGAGTACAGGCTCATTTGTTGCCTTAAATTGTGCTCCTGAGCAAAACAGTTGAATGTAATCTTACAGCTGTTCTGCTCTGATGAAATCAGGGTGCTTATTATAGATTATTTATTATCTATGAAGGAAAGGAGGCAGGCTTGTAAACTGAGTTGGCTCGGTAAACAGAGTTCTGGGTCAAAGTCTGAATGCACAATAACAAGCCAGGCAGCGGAGAGAGGGACGGAGAGAAACATGAGAGGGAGCAGCTTTTGTCTTCCCTCTTCCACTCAGCTCACATGACATTTCAGCTCCTCTTTTCAACACAAACACACATATTTACAGACAAACACCACCAGCTCGCCATTAATCCCACCCTACCTGTCTTCTATTTTGATTCCTCCACCACCTTTTTGTTGTTTTAGTTTGCTGGCAATGTGCACAATCTAACCTCACGGACAACACACAAACACCACAGGAATGCAAAATATAAAAAACACAAAATGACAGAATGGATCTAGAGGTTGAATAATTCAGAGCATTTGTTCTCAAGTGGCCTGACTCTGGGAGCTCCCTCAATAAATAAATACCTAAATAAAGAAAATTGTTTAAGTTAAATCAATTTTTTTTTTTTAAGAAATAATTTTAAACTGAGACAGTAGAGTAGAATATCATAATATACCAACACAAAACAGCAGGATTAATAATAAAACATAAAGTAGATTTAATAAGACGTAGTTAGGTTAGGTGGGTATTTATGTTGATGAGCTGGGTTAAATAGGGTAATACAGGAAGTTGATGGTTAAGTATGTTTTAATCAACTTGTTACTTAGTATAATTATATATTTTTTATTTTCACATATATTTGTTTTTATTTTTATATATATTTTTTTATTTTACGATTTAATATGAGAAGTTGATAAGAATAAGTGAGAAGGGGGTAGAAATTTATAAGTTTTACTTCTAACTACTCCTTTTCGGACTTTAATTGTTTTGTGTTGTATAAAAATGTTTTATGTTTGGAATAAATAAAAAATTCAATTCAATTCAATAGGTTCAATGAGTGTGTTCTTAGCATGGGCTACATATTTAGAGTCTTTTTTAAACTATTCATTCATTTTAATCATTAATTTATGGCGACCAGGCAAAGGCCAGCGACCCACCAGTTGAAAATCACTGATTTAGAGGTTTGTTTTTTTAATTGGAGAGCATTAATTGTGGCCTAGTCCTCCAGCACCTAGACCTTTATCATAAACCCAGCTCCGTATGCACAGGAATGATGTACTGATACAAAATAAAAGCACATGTGGTTTTATTTTGAAAGGATTTGCTGATAAAACAGGTTTGTCTGAACTGACTAGCTAGCTAATGGTAGATATGTGTGTGTGGGGGTATAATGATGCTGGAGAAGAGCAGGTGTGACACAGCATCATTCAGAGGAGGGTCCACTTCATGCTTACCTCAGAGCGACCCGCACCGAGCTCTCATCCGGTCCGCCGCTCATGGTGTCACCGAGATAGCAGTCCGCTTAAAAATAGCTCGATTTCCCTTTTCGTCCTTTCTTTATCCTCTTACAAGACGGCGGCGCGGACCCCTCCCCCTCCTCTCCCGATACGCCTCACTCCTGTTCAGCGTCCACCGCCGCCGCTGCTCACAAAAACACACATTTTATCTTTGAATAACGCGACCGAGTAGCTAAATATGAATGCGGCCGTGTCCCATAGTCAGGGGGTAAAGGTGAGGCTCGGGTCACGGCGGTGGTCACCTTGGCAGCGGCATCGTCTCAGCCTCCAGTCCGAGTGGAGAGCGGTGCGCGTGGAGTGGGAGGAGCTTCGGACAGCTTGGAGCGTGATTGACGCACGACGTGAACAGGCTCCTCCCACCGAGCTGTAACAACCCATTTATCATAAATAAATAAACTGAAACATGATAAAGTATTCCTATTATCATCATGATACATATATGCATATATATTTTTTATTTATTTATTTTTATGAATTAATTTATAAATTATTATCACTATTTTGACATAATTTTATGTATACATATGTGTGTAAATGGGTATTTGTTGTTAGTCACTTGCTGTCCTTCCAATTTAGTTTGTTGTACTAAAGGAGGACCCCCTCAAAAACGAGATGTCTCATCTCAAGGGGTTTTATCCTCCTAAAACATAAATAAAAAATAAATAAATACATACACACACATAAACATGCATACATGAAACCTAAATAAAAAACCTGTATACACACACACACAGAGAGAGAGAAAATGTATAGTATATTTAAAAAAATATATTATTGTACATATGTGTGTGTTTATCTGTATGTTACGTTATGTAACATTTCATGAAGTAGTTACACTTACTGTATTGTCAATAAAATATTAAAACTATCCAACAATGCATAATGTCTCATAAATTACGAGTCATTAAAATTGTTAGATCATTAATATCAGATTGACTCTAGAAATAGGTTCTTTGGGGTACCAGGGAACCAACACTTATTAATAATTTGACACAGAGGCTAAATATAGTTTTATAAAAATCAATTATTTACTATATTTTCCTAACTACCGTTATCTATTTACAAATAAAACAGACAAAGCATGAATAAACATTTATCAAAATGATTAGAGATGTTATAAAATGGTCTAGTTTAAGTTTCTTAAAGAGTGTGAAGTTGAGCGATTATAAAATTACCCTGGCTGAGTTGATTTTAGTAATTACTGATAATTGATCAATTATGATAAGTAACCTGACAGCAGTCAAGCCACTGAACCAAGGGCCACTGTACCAGATCAGCTCCTTGTGGACTCGGATGGTGACTTGATGGCCTTGGTGACTCTTAAAGGTGTGGTTTACTCAAAAAACTTTTTTTTTTCAGTATTTTTTTTATTATAAAAGGTCACCCTGAGCTTTTCATGCAGGCTGAACATGAAAACAGTCTTCTACATATATCTCTCCAGCTTTGGCTTCTTTAAGTTTTTCAATTTGAAACAAGGTTGGAACGCTCAAATTTGAATCTGGTCGCAGATCTACGTCACAATGCCAGTTTGCATACATGGTCTGGCCCATCGTGGCTGGCCCCGCCCCACAAACAGGCCTGGATAATGCACAGGCTAGATATGGATTGATAGCCTAGTAAAGTAGACTGTGAGTTTTGCTCTGCAGACTTTCCACATATCCACATTTATAGTCTGGCTTGCCAGGACAATGGCTAGAGCCTTGGTGCCTTGTGTGGTCATTGGCTAGTAAAACATATATTATTTTATTTTAAATTTACTTTCAAGAATATTCTTAAGGTGAAATGACCCACAATGTCAAACAGAGCCAAATCAGAACAGCTGCACCAAAGTGAAGTTTTTTTTTTCTTCACTTTTATTCTTTTGACATACCAGACGAGCTCAGTAACCACAAAATGAATGACATTAATGACTCCGATTTTGTGTAATTATGCCAAAAGAGACTAATTTAACCTGGTTACAAAGGCAATTAATTCATTAGATGGCTCTAACTTGTGTCTGGACATGAGGGGCGGATATTTAACTTTTTCATTCTGTCATGAGACTTTGGCTCCACGGTGTGGGTGGTTTATCCACTAGCCCACTCTGACTTTGGTGATTGGAAACCAGTAAAATGTTACGTTACTATCCACCTTTCATCTATTTGTGCAGCCTGCCTGTCTTAACCATGCTGATAGATTTTGTTTTGCTGCTATTTAGCAGAAGTTATTGACAACAGACAGATAATAAGAACCAGGGCTAAATTTAGCCAGCCCTACCAAGGGGGTAGGTAGAATACTGGGAGGTGGGGGAGTCTGGGTGAGCTAAGAATTTTGGGGGTGTCACATCCCCCCAAATCCTTAAAATCATCATTACAATTCCTCTATCCATACATCTATCTTCTCCTTTGATTCATTCTGACTAGGGCTGGACGATATTAGGAAAAACTGCGATAGTCGATAACGGTGCTTAATATTGCGATATCGATAACAGATGCGATATATGAACAACCCCGTTTTCCCCCAGTAGTCCAGGTACCGGACACCGCAGCACATCCAGCAGCAAATTCATTCCAAAGACCTGCTAAAACTGTACTAATATGTTGATGCTGCATGTCCACTTAATGGGAAAAAGCTCTTCTGATCTATAAAAACTATGTTTTCTACCTCAACAGGACCCAAATCCAACACTAAGCAGCTAAATGAAAAATGTAAAAAGACTCTAAATACACACAGAGAAAAACACTGCAGCTATGCAATATGATTCCTATCCACACACGTCACCATTTAAATTAAAGCCCAAATGATTTCCTTTCTAACAGTTTGTGTTTCATCACTACGACTAAACTCAGTGACCCATCAGCTGGAGAAAAGGAAAAACAACGTGATGACGTCAGAATCAGAAATTCATTCAATTTAGGATCAGTTCAAATGTTTTAACTTCATGTTTCTCAGAACGTCTCAACCTGAATATTTCATAGCTAAATGTCTGATGGAAAATCCTCCATTATAGACTCCTGTCCCTCAGATGGACTCCTGTCCCTCAGATGGACTCCTGTCTCTCTGATGGACTCCTGTCCCTCAGATGGACTCCTGTCCCTCAGATGGACTCCTGTCCCTCAGATGGACTCCTGTCTCTCTGATGGACTCCTGTCCCTCAGATGGACTCCTGTCCCTCAGATGGACTCCTGTAGTTTGGTCTCTAGATCTTTGTCCTTGGCTAGATGTTCAATATTATTGGAAAATATTACAATGTACAAAGCTAATAAAATCCCTGACCAATAAACATTTAGAAAATGTTTTAGAGTAAATAGTTCTAATTTAAAAGGAACTGAAGTCTTTAAAAACCTGATTAGAACCAAAGAGAAGGAATTTAGTATTTCTGTTAACAGTATAAAATTATGGAAATAATCAAGGTCATTAAATATATTTTAAAATGTTTTAAATCAAAGGTATGAGGTCATTATGAAAATGTAAATGAAGATTGGGTCTGAGACTAAGTTTGAAAGTTAGAACAGGAATGTGCTGGAAACGGATTTCATCTTCTTTCTCAGCTCCTTTTCATTCATATTGATTTTGTGTGAACATTCTGTTTGCTCGTTTTGTATGGCGCTTATTCGGTTCCAAAAGTCGGGCACGCGCATTTTGAGCGCGCGCACAGCACACCGAGCGCGCACACTAAACACCGCGCGCGCAAACAGGAGACGCGAGAGGAAAGTTGGAACTCGTGAGTGAAAAATTACATCATGAGAGGATGTTTGTGCACTGAGAGCGAGCACACAGTATCTGTGAGCACTGACAATCAAACACAGCGCGCACATAAAGCCATCGAGCACGCGGCAGCGACGAGCCTGCGCTCGTCTCTCTCACTGCGCGCTCAGTTCCTTTTTCTGCTCGCTGTCTGTAGAAGACTTTTGAGACTCTGGAGGCGGGACCTGAGGCTGCTGAGCTGTGTCCTCTGATTGGTCAGTTTATGAACTCTACACCCCCTCCCTCCCTGGTCAGTACTCCGGTCCTCCTGTGGATTTTATAAGAGAAAAGTAGCTTCAAAATATGACTCAAGTTACCACCAGCGACATTAATCACATTGTACAACTGGAAAGTCCTTCCCCGAGGAGCAGAAGGAGTGATGATTAAAGTTGTATCAATTTACATCGACAACGAGGTAGGTAAACAATGTCCTTAGCTATTAGCTAGCTAGCAGAATCGCTAGCATTCCTAGCCATTTTTAAAACTTTATAATCATTTTCGAAATGATTCAGTGATTATTATTAAAGACTCCACGTCTCTATCATGTTCATGTTAAGGAGATTTGATGATTCTATGCTGGGTTTATTTAAAAACAGCTTGGTGTGCAGTGCACGTTGTGTTGCTGAGCTTCTGACTGCAGATAGCTGCATAGCTAACCGCTAACCCTGCTGTGTGATCATAGCCTAGTGAACTAGACCGTCAGTTCTGCTCTGCAGACTTTCATATATTCACATATATTGTCTGATTTACCAGGCTAGTGTGATCAGTCACTGACAACTGAAAAAACTCAGCTGGTGTGAAGCCTGTTATTAATATGAGCACTGAATGCAACACATCTACTAGCAGCTAGTAGCAGCTAACAGCTGTTTTACTGTGATTTAGGAAGAAAACACTAGTTAATCTAACAACATGCTGTAGGATTTTTAAAGTAATTTTGTTGTTAAATAACAGATAAAATATAAGCCTTATTTTTTATTAAAATCCCAGAAACTGGTTGCAAAGTGATCTATTCTTTTATGATGATTAACAATAATTCAGATGTTTTTCCCAGTGGTGGGAAAGCTTTTATTTTGTTCCCTGTTATGATGATCAGTATATATTAAAGAGTGAGTAAACTGAGACAGACGGTGATCACGGCAAATACAGGAACTACAGTGATTGATTTTTATAAATGTAATTATTACATGCAGATTAACATTATTACATCTAATAAATCTGGTCTCAGCTTCCTCATATCCT
>SSNR01000041.1:613860-648038 GCA_006937965.1 Callopanchax toddi | reverse complement strand
TAATAATGTTAATCTGCATGTAATAATTACATTTATAAAAATCAATCACTGTAGTTCCTGTATTTGCCGTGATCACCGTCTGTCTCAGTTTACTCACTCTTTAATATATACTGATCATCATAACAGGGAACAAAATAAAAGCTTTCCCACCACTGGGAAAAACATCTGAATTATTGTTAATCATCATAAAAGAATAGATCACTTTGCAACCAGTTTCTGGGATTTTAATAAAAAATAAGGCTTATATTTTATCTGTTATTTAACAACAAAATTACTTTAAAAATCCTACAGCATGTTGTTAGATTAACTAGTGTTTTCTTCCTAAATCACAGTAAAACAGCTGTTAGCTGCTACTAGCTGCTAGTAGATGTGTTGCATTCAGTGCTCATATTAATAACAGGCTTCACACCAGCTGAGTTTTTTCAGTTGTCAGTGACTGATCACACTAGCCTGGTAAATCAGACAATATATGTGAATATATGAAAGTCTGCAGAGCAGAACTGACGGTCTAGTTCACTAGGCTATGATCACACAGCAGGGTTAGCGGTTAGCTATGCAGCTATCTGCAGTCAGAAGCTCAGCAACACAACGTGCACTGCACACCAAGCTGTTTTTAAATAAACCCAGCATAGAATCATCAAATCTCCTTAACATGAACATGATAGAGACGTGGAGTCTTTAATAATAATCACTGAATCATTTCGAAAATGATTATAAAGTTTTAAAAATGGCTAGGAATGCTAGCGATTCTGCTAGCTAGCTAATAGCTAAGGACATTGTTTACCTACCTCGTTGTCGATGTAAATTGATACAACTTTAATCATCACTCCTTCTGCTCCTCGGGGAAGGACTTTCCAGTTGTACAATGTGATTAATGTCGCTGGTGGTAACTTGAGTCATATTTTGAAGCTACTTTTCTCTTATAAAATCCACAGGAGGACCGGAGTACTGACCAGGGAGGGAGGGGGTGTAGAGTTCATAAACTGACCAATCAGAGGACACAGCTCAGCAGCCTCAGGTCCCGCCTCCAGAGTCTCAAAAGTCTTCTACAGACAGCGAGCAGAAAAAGGAACTGAGCGCGCAGTGAGAGAGACGAGCGCAGGCTCGTCGCTGCCGCGTGCTCGATGGCTTTATGTGCGCGCTGTGTTTGATTGTCAGTGCTCACAGATACTGTGTGATCGCTCTCAGTGCACAAATGCACTCTCACGATGTCATTTTTCACTCGCAAGTCCCAATTTTCCTCTCGCGTCTCCCGTTTGCACGCGCGGTGTTTAGTGTGCGCGCTCGGTGTAATGTGCGCGCGCTCAAAATGCGCGTGCCCGACTTTTGGAACCGAATAAACGCCATAGTTTTGAATGAAATAATAAGAAGTTTAGTTGATCATCATCTCAGCTTGCCTCGCAGCAAGGAGGTCGTGGGTTCGCATCCCGGCTCTGCGGCCTCTCTGCGTGGAGTTTGCATGTTCTCCCCGTGCATGCGTGGGTTTCCTCCGGGTGCTCCGGTTTCCTCCCACAGTCCAAAGACATGACTGTCAGGCTAATTGGGCTGGTAAAATTGTCCTTAGGTGTGAGTGGGTGCGTGGTTGTTTGTCTCGTTCGTCTCTGTGTGGCCCTGCGATGGACTGGCGACCCGTCCAGGGTGTCCCCCGCCTCTCGCCCCTTGACCGCTGGAGATAGGCACCAGCTGCCCCGCGACCCTCTGTGGAGGAATAAGCGGCTACAGAAAATGGATGGATGGATGGATCATCTCAGCTTCTCTGAGTCTACTAACCCGTTTATAGATTTTAGGAGGAGGAGGGGGGGTGTCAGACCGGGAGCAGCACATCTGACCCTCGTCGTGCTACCGTCTCCTCCTGAGCTGTAGTTCTGTCATTAAATCCTCGTTGTCAGCGCGACATCGTCCTCGTTATTACAGCTGAGATCCGACTACAGCTGACTGCTGTTTTAGTGTCTGGAGCGAGTCGCTGCTAAGCGGCATAGTTCTCCCCCACCACGTTTATATTTCGTACTTCTGGTTTAATGCGTTCATGTGGTTGAACCACGGGGAGACGTTCAGCGCCTCTTGTAATCCATTTTACCAACTCTTTATTCTGGCAAACACACAAGTGCACACACACACGCTAGCACGCGCACACACATACACACACAAACGCAAGACACGCCGCAGTACTCCGCGGATGTCCTGCTGAGGACGTGTTTGTAGAACGTCGTCTCTCTTGACACCAAAGTGTCTCCAAATGAGAGACCTGATATTGTTTTAACCACGAGGTCGTCACAGACAATTTCCTCTCTTGTTTTGCTCTCAGCCATTGCAACGCGAAGCAAAGCTAACTCAGGTAGCATCAACCGGGTTACGTAGGGAGCGGGCGTAAACGTAAACGGAGCCATCTGATTGGTCACATATGGGAAGGGCTAACGTAAACAAAGCCGTCTGATTGGTCATATATGGGAAGGGCTACATTTGATTGGTCAAATACTTCCGTATTAGCTTACAGAGAGTTGATTTATAGAACATATGGATACATTTCAACCCTTCATTTATCGCCGTTTTTGACGTCTTTTGCGATAGGCCTACCGCACGTCCTGTTATCGCGATAACGATAAATTTTCGATATATTGTCCAGCCCTAATCCTGACACTACCCTCTGCATTTACCCGGGCTTGGGACCGGCGCAAATGGGAAACTGGCTTGTTCCCTATTGGGGCTGCACTAATGTTTTTTTTAATTTTTTTTATCACACATGGGAGGAGGAGGGTGTCTGAGTGTCCTAAAAATCATAATTCATCTTATTTTGATGGGACATATCAGTGGATTTGACTTTATTTTGTTGTTAATTCACTTCATAGTTGAGCTGATTGTCATGACTTGCTTGGTTAGTGTTTGTTGTCTGAATTGTAACATTAATTATCTGACTGTTAGTTATAGATGGATTTATGTGTTTGTGGTGTCAGTAGAAAGCTCATAAAACTCAGAGTTTTCTTTCCTGTCAATATCAACACAGTGAGAACGACACTGCAGGGAGTCGAACCCCATCTCATTACTCTGAGAGTACCGTTACCAGTGCCTTTTGGGTTTTGAGGAGGTAAAGCAAATATGAGAAGCTAAAGAATCAGGATGCCCCAGTAGGTCCACCCTGTCTGCCTCCATATTACAGGTCCTCCTCAGGTGTTTGAATTGCTCTTAGTCTGACCCCTCACCTGAGGCCATGTTGCCATGGGAGACCCCAACAGGGACTGGTCACCCAGACAAACAGCTTCAGGATTATGGGTACGCAAACCCCTCCACCACGATAAGGTAGCAATTCATCGAAGGGGATATTTTTTTTTTTTTTAAGATCTTTTTATTAAGATTTTTTAAATAACTTTTTCTTTTTTTTTTAAATGATCTTTTTATTAAGATTTTTTAAACTTTTTTCTTTTTTTTAAGATCTTAAGATTTTTTAAAATAACTTTTTTTTTTTTTTTTATAAAGATCTTTTTATTAAGATTGTATGTTTTTTTTTTATTAACATACATATACATTACTAAAAAAGGTTACAGAAAGGAATGAACATATCAATAAACCATGTAATAACATCAAAAAAGATAAAAGGCAGAGTAAAACAACTGCTTGAATAAAATCCCATTAATCTCTCCATCTCGCAGAGAAAAGTTCTGGACATGCTTTCTGTTGAACTCACACACACACACACTCATAAATGGACCTGAGAATCTGGTTGGTGGGGGAAGCCAGAGCATCTGGAGTGTGAGTGTGGGAGTGTGATTTCATTCACCGTTTCCTGAAAAGCCTACTAAAGGTTTTTCCCACGGTCGAGAAGAACCTTTTGAAGGCGCTGGGATTGTTGTCCGGTTGCATTATTTTTTCCTTTAAAATAGAAACCATGACGTTGTCTCTGATCAGGTCTTCTTGCTCCATTAAGGTGTAAACCTGTTTTTGTGAGCAGCTGAGATTCTGGCAAAAAGTTTTTAAAATGCTCTTGCTGAGTTCTTTCAAGTTCTGGTATTTGGGGCTGACAGAAAAGTCTTCTTCCTGAACTTCAGCCCAGACTTTTGCATAGATCCGCTCAACGATGAGTTCAAAGAACAGAAGCCTTTCGGTGTTAGATTTTTCACCTGCTCTCATTATCAACACATTAACCAGCAAATGGACAAAGCGTCTGTGGACGTCCCAAGGTGGACATGTGGACTCTTCAAGTTCTACAACTTCTGATTCCTGCATCTCATGGTCCTCCTCCGCCTCAGAGACCTCCTGGATGGACGGTAATTCGTCAAGTGGCACACTAGGTGTCTGTAGAGGACGGTAGTTCAGATGCATCTTCTTGTAGTATTGTACCATCGATTCAACCGTTTGGTTTTGGCTGATGAGTGTCTCGATGTCCACAGACTGTTGGCGGATGTCCATCGTCATTGGTTTCGCTGCCCTGGGGTTCATGCTCAGAGTGAGTCTGTCCATTTCTTCAATGAGCATTGGGACCATTTTGCCCAGTTTCAATATCAGGTTGACAGTCTCATGGAAGATAGCATCGCTCTCAGAGATCCTCAGCATAAACGTAGCTGCAGAGTTGTTGGTAGCAGCTTGCCGGAATCTGACCACCTGAGTCAGAAATTTGCTGAAAGCGACGTGGAAACTCTGGAAATGTTTAGGGGCGATGCTTTCTTTGAGCCCCAGGAGCTTAACGAAGATTTCTGGGATCGTGTTGCCCAAAGTGGTGGTGACGTCTTCACGCGTGCAACGTTTTTCCTGCAAAATCTCCAAAATGAAATTCGCACTAGAATTTGCGAGATCATACAGGAAATGTATCAGACGACGCTTAGTTTTGGTGTCAGGCGTTAGATACACTAAATGTACCATCTGGTCCAGTGAGACGGAGCAGAAAAACGCTTGAACCATTTGGCGTATGGTCTGATAATGCTCCGATGACCTAGAGCAAATCGTTGCACCGTCCATTGAAGAAT
This sequence comes from Callopanchax toddi, assembly GCA_006937965.1. Classification (NCBI taxonomy): domain Eukaryota; kingdom Metazoa; phylum Chordata; class Actinopteri; order Cyprinodontiformes; family Nothobranchiidae; genus Callopanchax; species Callopanchax toddi. The sequence continues at coordinate 643,083 of SSNR01000041.1, read as the reverse complement.
TTGAAAAACTATGAGTGTCACAATTAGTTACACTAGCCATAGTAATTAATAAAAACTAACAGAATAATAAAACTAAACTATCAGAACAATTCTAAAAACTACAATAAAACTAACACTAGAATAATATAAAAAACGATCAGAACAAGTATAAAAACTACAATAAAACTAACACTAGAATATAAAAAACGATCAGAACAAGTATAAAAAGAACAATAAAACTAACACTAGGATAATATAAAAAAAAACGATCAAAACAAGTATAAAAAGAACAATAAAACTAACACTAGGATAATATAAAAAAAACGATCAAAACAAGTATAAAAGCTATAAGAACAATAAAACTAACACTAAAATTAATCAGAAAAACTATCACTAAAATCTATCCAAAAAAAAAACTATCACAACAACTAGAAACAACCAATACAACACTCAAATCTCTCAGCTCTTCAAAACACGTCTAACCACCAGGAGGACTAACAAGCAAGTCAACTCAACTATGGGATTCATCGTCTTTTATAGGCTCAAACGTCCTTTGATGACATCACGGGAATTTCCCAAAGGAAAGGGCAAAACATCAAAGGCATTTTCCTTTGATGTTTGGCAGTGTGCCAACATTCAAAAATAAATAAATAAATAAATAAATAAAAATAAATTGAACTAGAAAAGCTGCATTTCTGGCAAAAATGCAAAGTTTGAATGCAAATGCTGAATGAGACAGCTGAATTTGCACAAAAAAGGCTGAATATAGCTGAAATGATCTGAAAATTAGCTTAACTCTAAATAGTAGCAGAAAATTTGTAATTGCTTAAGCTTAATGAAGCTTAAAATTGTCATGTTCAACATGATCAGACAGAGATTAAGCTGCTGTTTCTGGATCTGAATTTGCCCCATTTCTGTGATTAAAAGGTCTGGCCCCTGTTCTTTCCCAAGTCCTGGTTCTAGTTCCAAATCTAGTCCTGGTCCAGAACCAAAATCAGATCCAGACTCGAGACCAGGACCAGAACTGGGACCAGGACAGAGTTCTAGTCCTGGTCATATTCCTAAATCTAGACCTGGCTCTGATTTTAGTTCTATTCGAGGACCCCCATTCTGTTTCTGGTCCCAGGTCTGGTCTTGGTCCTTGTTGTGGTTGTGGTCCTGGTCTGGTTGTGGTCCTAAGTCTGGTCCTGGTTCTAGTTCAGATTCTAGTCCTGGTCCAGAAGCAGAACAGGACCAGGGCAGAGCTATACATACATATATGTATATATGTATGTGCCGTTACGAGTGCATGTCTGATGCAAGGGCTGTAACGCCTTTCTTATATCACGACTCTGAAGACCGATGAACGTTGTCAGCAGGTTTAATGACATTCAAAAGGGTGAAACTGAAAATAACACAAACAATACAATCACAATAGGCATATGTGCTATATAATATGCATTTACATACCACATAGCTACTGTGTAACACATTTCATATGTCTAAATATGAAAACTTGTACTACAGATGCTATTTTAGATGAGCTAACAGTCGCGGGTAATTAGCATAACAAAATGACTCGTTTTACTTCAAAACAATGAATTACAGGCAACATCTTCGTCAAAACTAAAGTTATAACTTCATATTTTCAGTACATACCGGCGATGCAACCATAAACAGAAGATGTAGACAGTCATTTTCTCCAAGAAGACACCATAAACGCTGTGCTGGTGTACGTCTCAGTTGCTTTGTTTGCCTGAGCGCAACTTCTGTTCAATAAAGTTCGTTCAAAGTAAACAGTTTCTAACTGATGCAGTACTGAGAGCAGCCACCAGAGGGTGCTGTAAACACAAAGTAACTAATGAGCTGATTGAAAAGTGATTTTCTAGTAATCTAACAACATTTTACATTCTTTTGATAACAGAACAATGTATATATGTATATATATATATATATATATATATATATATATATATATATATATATATATATATATATATATATATATATATATATATATATATATATAGTGAGCTGACTAAAGCTCACAAGAGTCCTAACTCATGTTTAAAGTGACAAGAGTTCAATCTAATCAGGAGCATATTTAGTCAAAAGGAGCTCCATAATTTCCTCTTCAATCCTGTCAAAAATAAAATCATGTTTTATAAGTAAAGTTGGTTTTAGCTGACCTTGTGCTTTTTCTTGGCCAGACTCTGTGTCATTCAGCGGCTCGTGTTTCCTCCTGTCAACAGTATCTGGGAGGAAAGCATCGCTCGTTTCAGGCCACAGGCGCTCGTTCGTAGTGGTGTAAAAAACAGCTCGACAAGCAGGATTCGCGAGGGGTATAGTAGAAACGGAGGTTCCTATCATCTTTTTGCAGTCTAGATCATATTACATGACCATCATGGGGCAGACAAGGTGCTCATTTAAGATTTAAGCATCCATTTTTGTTATTTGATGTATATATATAAATATATATATATATATATATATATATATATATATATATATACACATATGTATAGCTCTGCCCTGGTCCATGTATATATATATATATATATATATATATATATATATATATATATATATATATATATATATATATATATATATATATATATATATATATATATACATGATTTATTCTGACAAAAAGATATATACACACATATATCTGTGTTATATATATGTATATAAAGTATATTTATTTATTTAATTTATTTATATTAAAGTGGATAATACTGCTTGAGATGAGCCATCTCGTTTTCAAGGGGGTCCTCTTTCAAAGCAACAAAACAACAGCCTAGTAAACTAAACCGTCAGTTCCAGCCACGCTCATTGGAACCTCTGCAGCCCACTGATTGGTCCGGTCAGTCTCGTACCGGGCCAATCACAACGCCCAAACAGGTTGGAGGGCGGGATTAGCCCATGATGTCAGCGCTCCGAATGAATTTAAGCAACATCATGGCGGCAGCACGGGAACCGCGTTCGTTTGAAACGTCTTTATTATGAACCTTGGACGGTTTAGATTTGGGCTTTTCTCTAAGACGTGAACAGATAGAGGAACTAAAGTCTTTTATTTTGAAAGACGATTTATTGGCCGCTTTGCCGACGGGACACGGTAAACGTTTTATCTACCAGCTGTTTCCGGTTGTTGCTAAATGGCTCTAGCGCTATCCAATAGCATGTGAAGACGGTTTGATTGACAACTGTTTGTCCCGCCCCTATGAATGAGTCGTTTTAGTGGACTGTGGCCAGTTTACCAGGCTAACAAACAATGTAGGATAGCAAAACACAAGTGTTTTGAAAGAAAATACCAGAAAAAAGCCAAATAAATGCATAAATTATAATAACCACAACTAAATCAACTAAAATGAAACACTTAAACAATACTATCAATTAAAAATTATAACTAAAAATAAATAAATAAATAAAATAAAAAATTAATACATTTTTTTTGCTACACTCAACGTAAAAGAGTAACTTCACTTCATAGGGATGATCTAAAACCACATAGGTACAAACTCAGCGACAACAGCAATTAGAAAAAGATGTGACATGTAAATAAACAGTGTTTTTAAATAATCGAAAAGAAGTAATCGACCTGATCTCCATAGGGAGCCGATTCCAATCTAGTGGAGCTTTAACAGAAAAAGCAGCTCTTCCAGCTTATTTCTTAAAAGAAGGTACAACAAAAGATAGTTGCTCACTAGACCTAATCCTATATTGACAGTCAAAAGGAACAAAATACATTTTTAAATACTCTGGGAAATCAAAAAATATACATTTAAAAATAACCAATATCTATGTCTGGCATTTAAAGGGAGCCGAGACACGCTTTGATACATGCTCCAGTGGTGTGTTTTAAATGGACAGCGCTAAACAAAGCGACAGATGCTAATAGACAACATCCAGATGATGATGGCAGTGGTATTTTGATAAATAATATCCGCATAATCTAAAATTGGGAATAAAAGTTGAGTTGCAATGTATTTTCTCACTGTAAAATCCAAACAACTTACTGATTGATATATTTTTAAGTGAAAGTTGACCGTACCAGTGATTGTTTTGATATGAGTTTTAAAAGACAGATCAGATATATGAACAACTAGTCTCTGCTCCAAGAATCCACACAAAACTAAAACCAGAATCCACCCTCAGGCGATTCCTCATTCGCCACTTTTGTTTGATTTGCTTAAAAGTGTGTGATTTTTGTTTTGGGGTGGGCACCTTGAAAGTAATCTTCTCTGCTCCAGACATGATCTGGACCCTCAGCTTGGTCCTGTGCAGCACTGATGCATGTTGGGTAATGAAACCTCTGACTGCCTAGGAGCTGATGCAGACCATAGGCTTTAAAATAATGCTTTTTATGAGGTTTTCATCTATTACAGAAACTCAAAATTATGTGGAGTAACAAACATCCGAAAGTGTTGTTCTGTATTTCAGGCCGCACCACTAGAGGGCGCTGTTGTGAAAGAAGTAGATTGAAGAGATGAGAACGGACAGACTATGTGCTGCTGTTACAAGTCAAATCACTTCCATTACAGGAACAAAAAACAACATCCTCAACCACAAGCTTGGGTCATGTAGTGGCAACATAAACAATTTACCATATAGGTCAATAAAATTTAACAAAACGGAGCTAAAATTTCCAGCATGATGGAGCACCGTGTCATAAGTGACTCAGGGGAAAACTGTCCAGATCTAGACAGGTGAAAAACAGACAATCCTAATATATGTTGCAACTGTAAAAAGAGAAATAAATGCAGCAGGACTCATTCTCCAAGGTTGTTTTTATTTACAAGAAAATACATCTTCACATTTCAACATAAGGTGACGTTAGCATGTGAGTCTTGAACAGACCTTTATGTTGCCTTGTGCAACTCTTGCAATCATGTTGAAACACACAGAATGAACTACGAGATCCTAACAAAACCAACAAAAATCTAACCCTGCAATGACTACTTGTGGCCAGTGGGGGGCAGCAGAAACGATCACAGCGCTGACTAAAGCTCACAAGAGTCCTAACTCATGTTTAAAGTGACAGAGTTCAATCTAATCAGGAGCGTATTTAGTCAAAAGGAGCTCCATCATTTCCTCTTCCATCCTGTCAAAATAAAACCATGTTTTATAACTAAAGTTGGTTTTAGCTGACCTTGTGCTTTTTCTTGGCCAGACTCTGTGTCATTCAGCGGCTCGTGTTTCCTCCTGTCGACAGAATCTGGGAGGAAAGCATCGCTCGTTTCAGGCCAGAGGCGCTCGTTCGTAATGGTGTAAAAAACAGCTCGACAAGCAGGATTCACGAGGCGTATAGTAGAAACGGAGGTTCCTATCATCTTTTTGCAGTCTAGATCATATTCCAAGACCATCATGGGGCAGACAAGGTGCTCATTTAAGATTTAAGCATCCATTTTTTGTTATTTGATGTTTCTTTTTAACAGCAGCTTTGCAGCTATAAGTCCTGCAGGTCTGCATGACTGCTCTCAAGTCTAAGAGGGGTTAAAGTGGCAATAAAACCAGAGCTTACAAAAGGCCTGGCATGCAGATGCAAATCTGAAAGACCTTATTTAGCCTTTTCATTGGTGATTCTCACAATCCAGTGTCTGAAAAACAGCATAAGATTCTGCTAAAAGGTGGGTCTGATTGTCTTGTCTACAGCATCTTTTACATGATGATGTCACTACCTGAAGGAAAATGGAGTAGTTGGGATTATCATACTGCGCTGGTTCAAGTCTGGATCTGACTTTCACTACATTCAAAAGAGGTTCAAACTATTTAAAGACACTGAACATAAAAGTTAAATAGTAGCCAGCGTCTGTAGGACTTCAGAAAACCACATATTAGTATTACGTGAGGTGAAATTAAGGGATCTCCTGGTCCGTTTGAAAGTTTATAAGCAATCTGTCTGAAACAGTCATCTTGTTTTTGTAAGTCTAAATGAAACGCATCAGTAGTTTTACAGCATCGCAGCTTCTGATCTGATGGACGTCACTGTGAAAAAGTTTGAACCCTTACAGATTTCTTCTGATCTGGCTTTATTTTTTTGTTTTGGTCACACCTTAATGTTTCAGACAAAGAACACCTGCGTAAATACAAAATGCAGTTTTCAAATGGTGAGTTTATTGATTAGCTACCCAAACCAACCTGGACCTGTGTGAAAAAGTAAGGCACACTATGCAACTTTGTCATATTTTAAAAGTCTGTGCTAATCTGACCCTTTACAGGGTTCATGAAAAGCCACTCAGCCCCATCTGCTGCTTGGATCCAGAATAACACGTTTGCAACGTTTGAGTCTCCGGTTCGGGAACCGCGTTCGTTTGAAACGTCTTTATTATCAACTTTAGAGGATTTAGGTTTGGGTTTTTCTCTAAGACGTGAACAGATAGAGGAACTTAAGACTTTTATTTTGAAAGAAGATTTATTGGCCGCTTTGCCGACGGGACACGGTAAATCTACCAGCTGGTTTCCTGTTGTTGCTAAACGGCTCTAGCGCTATCCAATAGCATTACGTTGATCCCGCCCCTATGAATGAGTCGTTTCAGTGGACCGTGGTCTGGTTTACCAGGCTACTGAAATCTCACAAAAAGTCTCACGTATCTCGCGAGAGTTAGGCTAACCCAATGTAGCTAGCTGTTATGCTAGCTCTGGGGTGTTTTTAGCTCATGATTCCTGATTTTTTCCCATCTCTCCCTGCTGGAACACAGCTGATTTCTCTGAATGAGTGATGAACCGCTCCAGTAGAAAGCAGTGAAGGCTGAGGAGACATTTCAACAGTTAGATTTAAGAGTTTCTGAGAAAAGACAATGCTAACGTTTTTACGACAGTGACTTAATATGGACAGTAGGGGGAGCTAAAAACAAGCCAAAACTGCATAGTGGCCACCATGGGAGACTTCCAAGGCCCAAACCTGTGTCGATACACACATTTACCACAAAAAATACTTAATGCTCCAAGAATTCTGGGAAAATATTCTGTCAACTGATGAGACAAAAGCTTGTATTTCAGAAAAACATCAACAGCGTGACATGGTGGTGGTAGTGGGATGGTCTGGGGCTGCTTTGCTGTCCAACTTTGGACCTTAAACATGCCTAAAAAAAATTAAATAATCATCTAAACCACATTATGTGTTCTCTCAGGTTTTCTTTGTCTGATTCGTTTGCTGATCTGAAAGATTTAAGTGACAGAAATCAAGAAATCTCTACAGGGACCAATACTTGTTCAAAGCAACTTCAGAAGCAGAGTGGTGGCTTAAACCTCATGCAAGAAGTTATTAAAGTGGTTCAAGTACCCCAGAGACAAATCATAATCATAATAATAATAATAATAAAACCAGCTTTTGTACAAAGAAGCCTGAATTACAGCTTTTCTACAATAAACCCTACATGCCTTATAAGGAGATACTGAGTTGTCATTCATTAAAAAAACATGATTATCAGGAATGCATCGTTAAATTATTAGTTTCTCTAAAGCCTTCAGGCATTATTTAGAAAAAGCAGACACACACGTGTGTTTTGTGTCAACACGGGACATCGACAGGTGGTGTGTGTCTGACAGTTACGTCGTCCGAGCTGCTACCTGCTCAACGGAGAGGCGACACACAACCCGACGGACTCCACAGCATAAAGAGGACCCCTTCAGCTCATTGTGTTTGTTCAATCAAGCAGAAACACGCAGCTCTCTGAACCACTAAGCGCTCTAATAATAGTCAGAGCCTGGATCAGTGTTCTGACTGGTGAACGCTGGAGGTGAGGTATAAGAATAAAAGGAACCATGTGATCATTTGTGTGTCGTTTCATTACTAAGTGACAATCAAACATCAAAAATTGACTGGTTAATTAGTGGTTTGTTTTTGGATCAAACCCCCCCCCCCCCCAAAAAAAATTAAATATAATTTTAATTTTAACCTCGGATCAAAAATATAAAATAGGAAGAAAAAAAATGGCCGCCGGATTGAATCTGGTTTTATAATTTAACTGACTCTAGTCACGTCAAAACATGCAGGATTACTGCATCTGTACTTATGAGTGGCTTTCAAAACAAAAGCCAAAAGAACCAGAAAAATAAAAAGATTTTTTTTTAATCTAAAAGATTTTGAGACCCTTAGAGTATTTCTAAAGTAGAGCTCTATCTAATTACCCCTGTAATTTAAAGGTACACTGACTAACTTTCCTGCGTAGCCCCCTACTGTTTAAAAGTGGAATTTCAACTGTCCACAAAAAACTGGCTTTCCAGCTAATGATGTCGTCAGGAAAAAAGAAAAGTATCTTATTTTGCTTGCTACTTTTTTATATGGTTTTAATCTGTAAAAATGAACTGAGTAATAACCTCTAGGTTGATTCACAAACGGATGAACGGTTTAACCTGTAGTAGTCATTTCCCTTGCCTACTGTGGCAAACAGAGCATTTTGTTCTACAGAGACAGATGAAAATAGTTTTGTGGTTACTTTGCTACATTAACAATATGTTTACGTCTCTCCTTATAGTTGAGTTTTTGATTATTATTGATATAATCCCCGTAAAGCAGGTAGAGGCCCACTAGAACCTGCCCGCTCCACAAAACTGTCCAGTGCTGTATCTGGCCAGTAGAGGGCAGCAGAGTGGTGTCAAATATGAAACCAATCAAGTTTTTAACTCAACAATCAATGAGATCAATGCTAATGTTCTAGCTTAAAGTGTAAAAACCCATTTAGTGTTACTTTAATTTATATGAAACATTAAGATTTTGTTCTTTCGGTTAAGACTGGAGACAGTTTTAGCCGGATCTGGTTTGACTTTTACTTTGAAAGCCACTCGGGATACCGTAACACAGCACAACAAAACTAAATTTTATATTTCTGATTTGAGTTTAAAGCTGAAAGTATAAAAATTCAAGACCTTTCGGGGGTGGGGTGGGGTTGTAGCACATCTAAAAACAAAACAACCAGTCATTTTTTCATCGTTTGAAATGTTGCCGATTAAAAACGGAACGAACAAACGATCCGCAGATTTTTCACATTACCAACGAATATTTGACCCCTCAAAACTCATTCAGACTGAAACGTCGCTCCGTTTGGGAGGTAAAAACAAACACGCGGCCCACCGCGCCGTCTGGAATACTGCTTCGGACGTGAAGGTAGCTCTGCAGCAAACGCCTCGTCCCGTCGTTCAGAAACAGCCCTCTGAAGGTAAAGTGCTCTATGTGAAACAATCGTCCTGTTTTTGTCCTTTCTTCTAGTTTGATCTGGATGTAGCTTAAAACAGGGCTGCACATTAAACACATTTTCTCCTCTCTTTTAGCGGTAGGCTTTTAGATCAAATATGTTATTACATACTGGGATAAACTGCGCAGCCCTGAATTAAAAATCTGCAACAGAATCCAGGGAGGGGATTTAACTAGAGAGGCAAAAAGAACAAATCTAAAAGGAAAAAGAATAAAAACTGCAGCTAGATCTTTTTCTTTCGTTGCCGTCTCCTCTGGGCCTCACTCATCGCCCCCACCTCCCGTCGCTCTCACTCCTCGGCTGTTTTCAAAACGGAGTCGTCTCCCAGGATCTTGCAGAGCTCGTTGAGGCGAGTCTGCATCTCGGGAATGCCGGCGAGCTGGGCCTCGAGCCGCTGCTTCTCCTCGGTGAGGGAGAGGCGAGTCGCCGAGTCCAGCTGCTCGAAGCGCCAGCCTCCCTCGCCGTCGAACTGCAGCAGGTGGGTGTGGTACTTCCTTTAGAAAAGGGATTGAGTATGATCTGCTTTGCATCATGGGCTAAATTCTAAATGATTCCCACTGAGTCTCACCACAGGGAAGGGCGGTGCGTGATGGAGAGCAGGGAGATCCCAGCATCCTTAGCAGTCTGGAAAATCTTCCCCTCTACGTCAATGCTCACGGCGCTGGTGCACTCGTCCAACAGGGCGTATTTAGGCCTAAAACGCACAGAGTGGGAATGGTTTAAAGAATTAATATCAGGTTTATGCGGTTTTGACGAGAAAGAGAAACCATCTGGATGTTTAGTACGTGAATTATTTTGAGTTGAATTGTGCAACAGGTGGTTTTTATGAGTCCAAACTGCTAAAGACGAGGCTCCATGCGTGCATAGACGTGTTTTAACATCCTTACTTGTGGTAGAACATGCGAGCCATGCCCATCCTCTGCTTCTCGCCTCCTGACAGAACATCCTTCCAGTCCAGCTCAGCGTCCCAGCCTGGATTCAAAACAATACGGTTAATTTGTAAAGCCTAACCGGTTTGATTTTGTCGTTTTGAGTATTCTCATACCGCCCTCTCTGGTGACTATGTGATTGAGGTTGACTATGTCCAAGATGGCCTCCAGGTCCTTGTCACCGAGCCCTCTGGTGGCCATGTCCTCCACAGAGTCCGGGTAGATCACCTGGTCTCGTAGTGTCCCTATCGACATGTACGGCCTAGAAAAACACACGAGCGTTTCATCGTCTCCCGTTTTCTTTAAGGTGTCGGATTCTGTTACGTCTACCAGGCAGCCGTCTCTTCCCGAGTATTAAAAATTCACCGCTCTGCAGGAGGGAGTCAGCTGAGTGTGCAGCTCCCAGCAGCCCCGGGTATGGTTTCACTTAAAGGTTTGGACCGGTTCAGTTTAAGGTCGATGGAGGCTGCTGTCATCACTTAGGAGGACTCCTGCCTCAAATCATAATTCCTAAATATGCACACAGCTCTTTCTTAAAATTAACATCATTAAATATAGTTACTAATTAAATTAGGAATCCAGAGTTCACATTTTAATTGCAGGCACCGATTTATGCCAGCAGATGGCAGAGCTGAGCGATTAAAACTCATCAAAATATAAATTATGAAACCCAAATTACTTTGATCATATCAGAATCAATACAGACAACCACAAAAATGTACTGACAGCAAAAAGTATTTCAAATTAATACTTATGTAACATTCAAATATTAGTTTAAAACACCAACTAACCAAGATTGATCGTCTACTTGATTGCATGAAGAAAACGTGGACAGATCGCTGCTATAAAAGCAGAGAAAAGCTGCTCTCGGTCGGCCATCTTTGATTTAAGTTGAATTTTAAAACGCAACAAAATGTGTGTGAGTTTAACCATTGAGAGTCAAGACAAAGTAAGAGCATCCGTGCAAACTGGTAGGTGACAAAAAAATATTAAAACTTTTATAATTGATTTAGCTGATTATGTTGTTTATATAAACCATAGCTTTTATTTCTTCTTCTGTTTTTTTTTAATTATTTTTACTTTGCGCCACCTACTGGCCTGGCATGGGTATTCATCCAGTTAGGTAGTTTGTCTTTTCTAGATAATATAAATTAGGGATGCACTGATACCGATATCGGTATCGGTTAAAGTTACCCGATACCAGGAACCGATACCAGTGGCTTCACTGTCTGTGACTTGTGATTTCTGTTGTAGTTTCCTATATTGAACACTAGGGGGAGCTATTGAGCTAAAGAGGAACAGTGTGGGTTGAGAGCTGGAGATGGTGCCAAATAGTTCATTTTATTTGGTTAAAATGTGGAAAACTGCAATAATTTCACTGTGAAATCACAGAAAATGGTTATTTTTCACCTTATATTTTAGTTTTGTGATCATTTTTATTCATATATTTTATTTTTTTTATCTAACTCAGTTATTTGTTGTAAAAAGCAGAGAAGAAAAAATAAAACCTGTATTCCAATTTGTTGCATTTTTTTGTGTGGTAGAAGTATCGGTATCGGTACTCGGTATCGGTGAGTACTCAGATTTAAGTATCGGATTGGATCGGTTTTGAAAAAAGTGGTATCGGTACATCCCTAATATAAATGTATATCTCACCTCAGTATTTATCCGTTTCCTTTTAGAGAGAAAGGACTTCAGGAATCAAACAGTCTCTCCTTAAACGTCAGTTAAATCTAAAACCAGGATCTGAGTGGGCGGAGCCTGATGCTGACCAATTACAAACAGCGTAATCGAAGTAGTTTCCTAAAAGTCTTGAAGCATTTCGGATCCCTTTTTAATACGGTAGCCTTTTATAATTAAAAACTGGATTTCGTTTTTCTATTTTCAACTAATAAAACAGAATTTTAGAGTATTTTATTACATCGTTTATAATTTTATATTCGAACAAATGTTTAAGTTGGGTGAGAAAATGCTGTTGTGACAAACTAGTTCCGGTTTTTAGAAGTTTAATAAATTGTTAATAAAATAAATATAATAAAATAAATGTAGCTTATTGCTATTTCTGATTTTATGCAACATGTGCTACCTGTAATACCTCATTGTGAGGTAAATATTTCACTCTCTCTAAAGCTCTGGTTTCTCCGTCCCAGACACACACGGGTCTGGTTACAGTGGATAGGATCACACGCTGTCTGCTATAGAATATCAGATTATTGAGTGTGTGTTAGAGTGTGTGTGTGTGCGTACCTCTGAGGGATGTAAAACATGTGTTCTGGAGAGGGTTTGTGCAGCCGGCCGCCATAGACGGGCCACAAGCCGCTGAGGATCCTGAACAGAGAGCTTTTCCCACATCCGTTAGGTCCCGTGATCAACAGGTGCATACCCTCCTCCACCTGAGAGGGAGACGACATTCAGCACATCCACAGGACGTCATCAGGACATGAAGCTGTGGAGAGACATCTAACTGGGGATTTAAACGTCAGTCTAAAAGAAATGTTCACGTTTCCTACTAGAAGTAACTGGTAAATTTAGTTTCCTTCCTGTAATTCGTCCTGTAATTAGCTGGTTATCCCCTGAAAGATCAGAAAAAATTAAAAAAGGAGCAAAATTCTTTTAAAAAGTGATGAAAAGAAAGAAAATAAGGACCAAATGAGAAGACACATAAACAGAAAATTAAAACTATTTTTTTAAAAACAATCCAAGAATTTAGTACAAGTAAAATAAGTCTTTTATGTCACGCTGAGTGTTTCATCAGGACTAGCAGGTTTATGATGAAAGTACTAACCCTGTTGAAGAGGTAAAGCTCTAAAAAAAAGTGTGATGTCACAGGAAAAAAACAAAAACAAACCTTAAAGTCTCATATTTAGGAATTCGTTAGAAAAATTTGGAGTTTATTTTCTGGTCCTCTGTCTGGATCGTGTGCTGACTCAACTATGATTCCACTGGTTAAACGTGGTCACTAGTTTTGATCTAGACTTACTTTATTTATGTTTTCGGCTTCAAAATGTGCTTTGGTTTTTCTTTCCTTTTACGTTGGGCCTTTGTTTTGTTTGCTGTGACCACCAACGTGTTGTGACAGTGTTTTGGTTTAACTTAAAGGCACACTAAGCTGTTTTGGCTTGTCTTTAGCGCCCCCTAGTGTCCGTTTTAAATCACTGTCGTAAAAACGAACTTTCTTGGGTTGCCGTACAGCGTTACTGCTGTTGTGAGATAATACGTGACTTTGTGAGACTTCAGGGCACCGGACTGGAGATTCAGAAGTTGCAAACGTGGTATTCTGGACACAAGCGGCAGATGGGGCTGAGTGACTTTTCATTAACCCTGTAAAAGGGTCAGATTAGCACAGATTGGCTCAAGAAAAAGATTAAAAATATGAAAAAAGTTACATAGTGTGCCTTTAAGGAAAAATTAACAATATTTTTATTTATCTATAGAGCCGGTTCACTCCACAGTTACAGGTTTAAATGCTCTTGACCCTAAAGGGATCTGGATTTTTATCACCCACTGCCCAAAAGGCAGGTGAAAATGTTTTAGACGGTGTGACGCTGAATGCTTTAAACAAAAATGATTATAACTCCGTCATCTTGTATTAAAATGTCTTTGTTGTTACCATTATGTGATTGTTAGGTTAGTTTCCCAGCCCTGTTGTCCAGTAGCAGATCTCAAGTCAGATTTATAGTCTGTAGTACCTCGTCACGTATTCTACTGTTAGCTTGTTTTAGAAGTGATTTTGTTGACATCCTGACTCCAGCGTCTCCCTACGAGACGATACGAGCAGACAGAGAACGGGGTGTTTACATCCATCAGGCTCTACCGGACACAGTGTGGCTCTGAAGAACTGAAAATCCAGACTTCAAATGTCAAATTATCAACTAATACCACGTTAACCTGGTTTTCCAGGAACAGACCAGGGATCTGCGAGTGCTTTATGTTTGATTTTGACAAAACCCAGAACATTTGATGAAGTTAAATATCGTCTTTCTGGTTTTGTTTCTTTAAACCTACACTGACATGTTTCAACCAAAAACTGCAGTCCTGATCAGAAGCATCGCCAGCTGTTTTTCCATGTGGGCGTGGCCAACCCAGCCCACCCAAAGCTGGCCACGCCCACCATTGATGGAGGAGGGAATCCCAGGTATGTGAGCTGGTAGCCCCCCCCCTCGTCTCCGCTGACTATCCAATAGGCTCGTTTCCTGATCTTGATGTCCTCTTTGATCAAACATCTGTTTTCTGATTTCATGATTATAAAAATATTTGGTTCTAAAACATGAAAAAGGAACCGACATCCTGAGGGAGCACGTTACACCCAAAGGAAGTTTCTCCTTCTTAATGAGGCTGCAGGGGATTTGAGTTAAATGCTGACAAACACCACAGTCCTCAGAGGAAAGGGGGGGTCTGAACCTCAGGAGAAATGTTTGAACTTAATAAAGCAGAACCCGATCAGTGAGAAGAAAATCAAACCTTTAGGTTCAGACAGGACACGACGACGTCTCCGTTTGGCGTGATGATCGGGACGTTCTCACACACGATGCCCTGGTCCACATCGATCACTTCACCTGGAAAAACAGACAAAACAAAAGCTGAGGCTTGAATGACGCGTTGGTGTTAAAAATGGCCGCCAACCATAAACAATCCAAAAAACAAACACATGTTAAAAAATTTGAATTAGCAGAAATTGATCAAAATGTTGAGGGTGATTCTGGCTGTTAAAAGGACGCGTTTCTGACGTTGGTCTTTATAAAGAATTTTTATGTATTTTTTGTGATTTAGATTCATTTTTTTAAACATTAGAACTTTGAACTTTCCCATTACAGTTCTTTTAAAGTATTTTATTTGTCTCTCATTTTGAACATTTGTACATTTTAACTCTAGGATTTATTATTTGTCTTAATAAAGTCATTTTACTGAGTTCACAATTTTAAACGTTTGTACTTTTTGTTGTTAAAACTTGTATTTTCTTTCGGTATTTAGTTTCCTTTTTGAAGCATTTGTACTTTTAACTTAAATTACTTAGTTTAAAAAATTATTTAGTTCACTTTTGTTAATGTTTGTACTTTAAACATTTGAAATAAATAGTTTTTATTTATAATTTTTTTCAAATTTTGTGATTACTTTCCTTTTTAAACATTTGTACTTAACTTTTAAATTTTTGTAGTTAAATTTTTTTTTAAACTTTTATAAACATTTTATCATATAGCTTACTTTTTACACGTTTGTAGATTTAAACTTTTAAATACCTGACATTTATTTATGGTCTTATAATTTAGTTAACTTTTTAAAATATTTGCATTTTTTACAAAAAACAAACGAACCCCTAATTAAAAAACCTCGTAACTTTTTTCTTATTTTCTTCAAGTTTTGAAACTTTTTTTGTAAAAATTCCAAATTTAAGCTGCAAATCAAAATATAAAGCAAGAAATCAAATATAAACACTTTCCCTATAAAGAGATAAAAAATGTGAATTTCCCCCCCTCCTTTGTACCAAAGCTTTTTGATAAATGATTAAATAATTCCCAAATATTAACATCTGATTATTTTAGCTTCTATTTTTGTCTCCAAGTGTCCCCGTGATGGACTGGAGACCTGTTCAGGTGAAACCCCGCCTCTCGCCCGGTGACTGCACCAACTTCCTGTGACCCTTGGTGGATAAAGCAAACAAACATGGTCTCTTGAACTCTAAAGTGATAAGTGTCTGCAGCAGAACCGACCCTTTATCTCCAGCGGACCGTCTATGTGCATCTCGGGCTTCTTCTTCTGCGTCCCCGTGGTGGCTGACAGAGTGGAGCGCTTGTAAACCCCCTTCTGGACGTCCTCGAACACCTTGAACATGTCGTGCACCCTTGCCGTGTAACCTGCCAACTCCGTGACCTGTGGCAACAAACACAAAACAGGGGGGTTAAAGGTCGTCGCGGTAGATGACAAGAAAAATGTTAGCGTGACCCGACAGTGAGATTAGTGACTCTAAACCAGGGTAACCCCGGGAGGTGTGACCAGTTTACAACACATCGTTACCTCCAGTCAAAGATAACCTGCTTTATGTAAACGGAGGAAACCCGTCAAAGGACAGTTTCGTGGGAAATTTTTAAAAATATATATTTGTTCATATTTAGCAGCAAATAAACACGTAAATCAACACAACACTGAGCAGTTTTGCCCTGAATATTTTGTCACTGAGACACAAGATTTAGCTGATAATTTTACACATTTACATTGTTGGATAGATATCAGGCCAACAAATACATTGTGTGCTTGAAGTTTTATAGATGGGCACCATTTTTCCAGCACCTTACAATAGAGAAGACAGTATATATATATATATATATATATATATATATATATATATATATATATATATATATATATATATATATATACACATACACATTCAAAATAATTATTTCCCTTCCTCGTCTCATAAACGTCGATGTTATTGTGATCTAATCAATTTCCGAGAAAGTTTAAAGTAGAAATGCACAGGTTCTGGTTTTAAGGGCCGATACTGATTATTGATTTTTCAGGGTATATGCAGGAATCTTGAAGTTAAATTCAAAACCTTTTCAAGACATTTTTAAGACCGTCACAATATTTTGTAATACCTGACCGCCATTCTGGTTATGCGGCAGCGTTCACCGAGATTCTCTTCCATCTTAACATTTTGGTGCGTTCGTAATCCTCACCGGGAACACCAGAGCGTACATTGTGCTTTTGAACATCTGCACCGCCCGCCCTGGTGCTCTGAGAGAAGGATTACTAACGCACCCTTTGTTTTCCCATTATTTTTTTAAATAAAAATGACTAAATTCACACACGTTTATGATGTTTTTGGGACTCAGACTGTTGGACATTAGGGATGCACCGATACGATACTGGTATCGGTCCGATGCCGATACGGTATTGGTATCGGTTAAAGTTACCTGATACCAGGAACCGATACCAGTGGCTTCACTGTCTGTGACTTGTGATTTCTGTTCTAGTTTCCTATATTGAACACTAGGGGGAGCTATTGAGCTAAAGAGGACCAGTGTGGGTTGAGAGCTGGAGATGGTGCCAAATAGTTCATTTTATTTGGTTAAAATGTGGAAAACTGCAATAATTTCACTGTGAAATCACAGAAAATGGTTATTTTTCAGCTTATATTTTAGTTTTGTGATCATTTTTTTGTATATTTTTTTTTTATCTAACTCAGTCATTTGTTGTAAAAAGGAGAGAAGAAAAAATAAAACCTGTATTCCAATTTGTTGCATTTTTTTGTGTGGTAGAAGTATCGGCATTGGTACTCGGTATCGGCAAGTACTCAGATTTAAGTATCGGTATCGGATCGGTTTTGAAAAAAGTAGTATTGATACATCCCTATTGGACATCAAATTCAGATATTTTTTGTTCCAAAATTTAAGACTTTATAAAGCCGTGATGAGACTTTTTAATACTTTATAAGGGTCTTGAATTTCCCAAAATTGATTAATCACCTTTAAATACTTTTCAAGACTCTGCAGATACCCTGTTTTTGTTCAGTTGAGACCTGATAACGCAGGTTTTAAAGGAGTCGAATTCATCTCAAACAACTGTTAAGTAATGGAATGCATTTTTGAAAAATCTGAAAAACTTGAAAATTATGATTCTGGAATTTCTTGCATGAATGGTGAGTTCACAGACCCTCGAAAGAAATTTGATTTTGGGGTTTAGATCTGTTGATTGCTGATTTTGAGCCGATTATTTTAACTCTGCTCTAGTTTCAAGTTCTTTATTAAAATTTAATCACTTTCAAAACCTTTAAAATACCAAGAATATACAACAATGGTGTTATGTTGTGTAAAAATGTAGACACTGCTGACGGTCTGATTGTGTAACTCATATAGTTCAATTGGAAAACCAAACCAAAAAAGTGTTAAACTTAGTGCTTTAGAGTTAGATTACATAAAATCAACAGGTGTTAAACCTGAAGAGAAAAAAGTAGGGATGTACCGATACCACTTTTTTCAAAACCGATCCGATACCAATACTTAAATCTGAGTACTCGCCGATACCGAGTATCGATACGTCTACCACACAAAAAAATGCAACAAATTGGAATACAGGTTTTATTTTTTTCTTCTCTGCTTTTTACAACAAATAACTGAGTTAGATAAAAAATAAAATATATGAATAAAAATGATCACAAAACTAAAATATAAGGTGAAAAATAACCATTTTCTGTGATTTCACAGTGAAATTAGTGCAGTTTTCCACATTTTAACCAAATAAAATGAACTATTTGGCACCATCTCCAGCTCTCAACCCACACTGTTCCTCTTTAGCTCAATAGCTCCCCCTAGTGTTCAATATAGGAAACTACAACAGAAATCACAAGTCACAGACAGTGAAGTCACTGGTATCGGGTAACTTTAACCGATACCGGTATCGGGCCGATACCAGTATCGGTGCATCCCTATAAAAGCAGATTGCAAGGATGAATTGTGACCAGTTACTGAAACCAGCTTGGGGCCTGTTGGGTTCTTCAGTACGTCTTCATTTCCATCCTACAGCTTTGTCACATTCAAAATTGTTGGTTACAGTTTCAACAATTTCCCAGAAAGTTTATCAACCCACAATATGGCGGAGCTGTGATCTGTATCACAGATAGTACGCCTCATGAGGTTGTAAAGGAAAGTCTACTTTATCACTTTGTTAGATACAACACGGTACTAAGGCTCATTTAGGACCATCGTCTATTCCTGTGTCTTTGATAAGGGACACCTGGGGAAGTTACCCGATTGGTTGGAGCCTCTAACAGTTGCTGTTCTGTGACATTTCTTGAAATCATCAGCGCTTTTATGACTGATAAGGAAATGTTCAGGTAATCGGTGAAATAACAGAAAACACGTCTACAAAAAATGAAGAAGCATATATTAGAAGCAGTGGTGATGTCATGATGTTTCATGATTAGTATTTTCTAGTAGTTTTATGACTTCATATTGGAACTTTTGTTTATGTTATTTAGATACAAGTGAGGTTTAACTTGTCTGAATAATTAAAACTTGGATAAACAAGTCGAGTTTTAGTTGTTCCTACTTAGATTTTCTATTATAAAATCTCCAAAGTGACCAAACATGATTGCAAATAAAAGCAAAATAACAAGATTCCCCGTTTCAAAGCTGAGCATTTCTTCTACCAGACAAAAAGTAGATTGCAAGTAGACTTAGAAAGTTGGTAGAACGAGCAAAAGCCCCACCAGCACCCAGGCCACGCCCCCATGGCCACACCCTTCAAATATCATCTACTTGTTATCCGTTATCTGACAAATCTTGAAGTTGATACGGTAAAGCAGGTCAGAGAACGTCCAGGAGTAAATCATTTAGCTTCCTGCTCTCAGTGGGAGGGGCTAAGGCGAGGGTGGAAAATTGACGTAGTAGTGCTGATTGGACTCTGCTCAAACATCAAATCTGATGATTGAGGTCTTGTCACGCCAACATCCTGATAAAAACTCCAGCTTTTGATCAAATTTGAAGGCCTAGGATGAGTTTGTTAAAATACGCAATGGCTGCGTTCGAAATGTCCACTCGTTCACTACAGAGGGCACTACATAGTGAGTCAAGACATTTTGTAGTGAAATTATAACTGTTTATTTCCATCCACGATCTAGTATTTACAATGCAAAACATAGGGTTGTTCCCTATCCCCATAGGGTAATATAGTGGCTGGGTGATATGCCCTCAAATCAATATGGTATATTGAGGAGTTCACCTCGATAACGATAAATGGACGATAACTACACGCAAAAACAAAGGTTGTCCACCGGGACTGTGGCAGCATAATTGCTCCACAGCCAGTTAGAGGTGGGAATTGAGAATCGGTTATGACAGACCAATTGTCTGAAGAATTGACGAAGCTACTCGGATAAGCAGCGAAACGTCTTCAAAGAACCAAATAAGTCCAGTTGCCTTTATTTAAAACCCTTTTTTGGATTATCATGACCTGGATGACTGAGAACCTTCACCAGCAGACAGACCAATTCTAACGAAATTGGACACCTCTTCTTAACAATTCTGTTGTTTCTGGTTTTCCCGAAATTGTGTGTCGGACCCGGCGTTGGGTTCTTACTCGAACTGCTGCAGCGTCTTAGACGAACAAGACAAACACCGGATTGCCCTCTTTGCTTTTTTCACAAATTGCACACTACAGTCTTTGAGACGACTCGGGGGGTGAAGGGGCTGCAGCCACAGATATCATATATATCACTAGATACCCTATGTGGGACTCTACGGCGTCCCTACATGGCAGCCATCTTGCTTCGAACAGCTGACGTTCTGCTCTCTATGGCAGCAGATTGAAGGTAAGTGATAAACTTAACTAAAAATAATCCTAACTCGACGAAAAATGAACGGATTTGCAAACGGGTTACTTTCTTACAAACGTTATTACGTATAGACTTGAGATTTGATACTTTTACAATTTATGAGTTTCCCGAACATTATCGATATATTTTGATATATATTCACAGACACGTCTCTGACGTTTATCAAAATGCAAACCATTTGAAAATCGGTTAAGAAAGGGGCAGCTGTACAAAGTAAGATGGCCGCCGGCGTAGGGACGTCAGGGTCCATTGACGAACAGCGCGGGTGAGATATCTAGTGATGTATCTGATATCTATGGCTGCAGCAGTGAACATTTCGTGCAAAACCAGCGTGAAAATGCAAAATGGCTGACTTCCTGTTGAATTTAGGCCATACCGTCAAGAGACTTTTTTGTAGGTCTTGATTAGTTTTATGACTTTACCAAATGTCATAATTGTATGTGAAACTAGTCAGGGGGGCTTGCCTTTAAGGGGCGCTGTGGGGTTTATTTTCGAACTGAATCACGTCGATTTTTACACCAAGATGATCATAAAACATTTCAGGTGTTAAAAAGGCAGAACATCCCCCGCCTGCTGAGCTCAGTCCTAATAAAATCAATGCAAAGTGATGCAAACAAACCAGCGCATAACGCACTCACTAATTTAAAAAGAGCCACATGTGTGTGTGTGTGTGTGTGTGTGCAGACGACTGGAGGTGCACTCCCGCTGAGAGACAATACAGGCTGTTGACACAGCTTGATTTTATTAAACAACACAGCATTTCTGAGAAACCACGGAGCCACTGAGGGGACAGAGATAGGATTGTCTCATGCTGTTTCACAGTCACGTTGCTGCTCTGGAACTGGTTAGCCTGACTGCTAAAGTTCAACCGCAAGAAAGTACAGTAGTTCAGAACGGAAGTTTACATGACCTCAGCGTGAACATGTCGTGTCAATAATGGGCTTTCGTGTACCTCTTTGAACTGTGTTCCAGCGTAGAAGGATTATACAACACACTGTATGGAAAAGGAAGAATTTAAAGCTAAAGTTTGAATTATTATTGGATTTGATCTGTTAATATTTGGCTGTTTTTCTTCCAATTTTGTCCAAAATGCAAACGATCATCAAATATTATACATAGCACGAGTATGAAGTTTGAAATTCTACAATTACGACAACCGTAATGTCTCGTACTCTGGTGTAACTTACAGTAATTAGTCACAACTGTTCACTTTGAGGTGACTTAGATCCTTCCTCCCTGGCTCTGAAAAAGCCCATCTTTACCAGGTGGTGTTCCCCACCGAGCAGTAAAAAGTGCTCTTGTTTCGCTGCAATAAGTGCAACAAATTAGGGCAATGTAATCTCTACCATTTTGCTTCAATTGTATTTGATTAAATATTGAGTGAGAGGGAAAGTAAGAGGAGATGCAGAGCTGAAAGATCAACAGATGGTGGATTATTCACAGCAAGGCTAAGCCTGAGAGAAGGAGCTCTGGACACACACACACACACACGGTCCAGGTTTTACTGCCGACTGCCCAACACTGACATCAGAACGTTTCGATTCCCATTTATTTCTAAAATACATCCAACTTGATCCATTTATCCCCCTTGGGTCAAAAATTCCTCCTTTATAAAGCTGCAAAAAGGATAAAACCATGATAAGATTACCCCAAACACACACGTGCACAACAAATAAACACAGTCTTTAAAAGTTGGCAGTATCAGTAGGTGTGAGATGTGCACACCGCCTCAGGAATGTGCTCCATCTTTGCTGCACACGTCTCAACACGCAGCGGCTTGCTGCTCTGCATCTTTATAGAGAACCTGCACTCACTCTGAAATGACAGGCTGCTGCTTTACAAAAACGCACGTCACAGGAATGAGATGGTGTTTGTCTTGTAATTTTAGAAATGATAGCTTAAAACCTCAGATCTGATCGTTCTTTGTGCTCGCTCATTTTCTAGTCTGAGGACGGTGGCAGGATGGGAAGTGAGGCAGATGAGGAAGCTGTCAACACGTTGGGTTTCATTTCCTCCTCTTCACCGCAGAGGCTTCTTCGCATCTAACGCACGGTGCCATGTAAGCGTGCAGAGGAACGCTGCACATTAAATATCCTGCTGACAAACCCTCTTACAAAATGCAGACAGAGAAACACCTGAATAGATCTCCTTGTTTTTTTTTAATAAAATGGAATATGAGCATGGATTTATCCCTAAACGAACATTTAATTATTCTGTTTTTTTTAAGATGAAGTTCCTGTTTAAACCATATTTTGTTTGACCTATATATCCGTTAACGTTTACGACTGAAAAATAAACATTTTAACCATAAATGTAATTTATAGAGCCATAGAATCAACTTGATGCTTAAAATTAAGGTACAAAGGAGATTTGAACACTCTACGTTCTACAGGCTCGCTTTTAACTGATTTTAGGTTGCATGATGTTTTTGTTTTATCATGTTTTTATTTTGCATTTTATCATATTCTTATCAAGTTTTTATTTTGTGTTTTATTATGTTCTTATCAAGTTTTTATTTTTGTGTTTTATCATGTTCTTATCAAGTTTTATCCTTTGTGTTTTTATAATTGTTTTTATTGTAAAGCACTTTGTGGCCATTGGCCTGAGAAAGGTGCTATATAAATAAAGTTATTATTATTATTATTATTATTATTATTACGTTCTATAGATCTGTAATAAGTTAATAGTAAATTTTAGGGATGTACCGATACCACTTTTTTCAAAACCGATCCGATACCGATACTTAAATCTGAGTACTCGCCGATATCGAGTACCGATACTTCTACCACACACAAAAAAAGCTAATTGGAATACAGGTTTTATTTTTTCTTCTCTGCTTTTTACAACAAATGACTGAGTTAGATAAAAAAATAAAATATATTAAAAAATGATCACAAAACTAAAATATAAGGTGAAAAATTACCATTTTCTGTGATTTCACAGTGAAATTATTGCAGTTTTCCACATTTTAACCAAATAAAATGAACTATTTGGCACCATCTCCAGCTCTCAACCCACACTGTTCCTCTTTAGCTCAATAGCTCCCCCTAGTGTTCAATATAGGAAACTACAACAGAAATCACAAGTCACAGACAGTGAAGCCACTGGTATCGGTTCCTGGTATCGGGTAACTTTAACTGATACCGATACCGGTATCGGTGCATCCCTAGTAAATTTGGTAAAAAGTGAAAGGTAGTCACAGTGCTTTTCATATTTTTAGCTGAAATAAAAGCTCATGAGCCACTAATACTGGTCTACGACCCACTTTTGGGTCACAACCCACCAGTTGAGAATCACTGCTTTACTACACTGTTAAAAAAAATGTAATTTTTACAGTAAAAAACTGGCAGCTGTGGTTGCCAGAATAATTCCGTAAAAAATACTGTGCACATGTAAAAAATGTTACTGAACAAATCATAATTAATAAAATAATACAGGATGAAAAGCCAAAGGAGACAGAGCCTTTTCATCTATAGCTCCAAGGCGTCTGTATTACTGTGGTAAACACGGTTTGTTCTGTAAAAATGTTTACGGTTCACAGTATTTTTTACTGAATTTTTCTGCCAGTTTTTTACTGTAAAAATTACTTTGTTTTTTTTTTTTTTTTACAGTGTGACTCCACCCCAAACAAGCTTCAACAATCATTTGGCAACATGATGGATTCACCAAGGAGGATGTGAGGAAAACAGAAGACAAAAGTCAAATCATGCAGAAAGACTAGCAACAAGTCAAGGTAACACGTCCTCCACCTTTTTTTTTTTTTTGCGCGTACAAATATTTATCGTCCATTTATCGTCATAGAGGTCAACTCTTCAATATACCGTGATATTGATTTGAGGCCACATCGCCCAGCCCTACTTTAATAGAACATCGTCCTCAATGAAGGAATCTAAAACCAACAACAGGTGTTAATGGTTGCAAGACACTGAACGTACTGACTGGATCATCAGCAATTCTCGTCTTTCCAGTGCTCACTTCATGTCAAGTTTTCAGGGTTATTATGAGCACATGGCAATTTGAAGAGGAGTGAAAAAAGCAAAAGAGGTGGATTAGAAATGCTCTTATGCTCCTGGATGCAACCACATTAGGACAAAGTTAAGTTTTTCCTTCTTATAGACAATAGGTTTTCCACAAGATATACAAAGATGTCTGGCCACTTAGCCTGATCCTTAACCCACCGATTGGACAATGAGTACGGGTCAAGAAACGTCTCCCCATTGCTAATGGTTAGCTTATGAGTCTAAGACGACTTGTTTTCCTGCGGGAAAATAATTGAAATACTCTAAAAATATTCCAGACGACTCATATTTAGCATTAAACAGTAGCTAGAACTGACAACACAGCAGTCACGTTCTGTCACCGCTTAAGCTCCACCCACAAAATACACAATCAGTGTTTACAAACAATAAAATGGTCTATTCTTGCACATCGAACATGTCAGTTATTTTGTCAAGAGGAAAAATATACGTCACAGCTTACGTTTAAGTCAGATTTTAAAACATTTCTGTTCTCTTTTGCCTTCGGCGCCCAATAAGATGCTGACTTGACCTTGTTTTAGTCTTGATCCTGTATTTTTCATCATTCTCTGGTCTGTCCAGTTCAAATATATTTGAGCTAATTTCAATTTTTTCATCTTATATTAAGATAAAACTGTACCTGGCTTCTTCCCTACATGGATTCATTATGAAATATTGAACAAATGTCACATAAAACATTGTTTTCAACTCCCAACAACTACACAGCTGAGCACTGACTGATGTGTAACAACATCAATCCTATAAATGTTTCAGAAACAGAAGCAACGTGAGACCAGACCTCTTTGTAGGAGGACATAATCCTCTCGATGGCGTCGGCTCCCGAGGCCAGGAGGTTCCGTGCAGTGGTGAACGCCTCCGTCCTCTCGCTCACCATCATCTGAGCCTGCCCATCAGCTGATTCTGGAGAACAGCGAGACATTAGGCAGGGCTGTGAGCATCAGGGAAATGTTTAAAGTGTGGGAGGCAGCCACTGCTTTCACACATGCAAACAAGAACCTGTTTGACATGTTAGCGTTTTGACGAGCACAGAATTTATTACTACGATTGTAACAAACGGAATCTGTCCTACCGTTGTCTGCAAACCCGGTGGCTGTGATGATGGGCACAGCCACCATGACCAGCCCGCTGCAGCTCCACACGTACTTCATGAGGAACTGCTCGATCATGATGTACCAGAGGCGCTTGGACAGGATCAGGTTCATCTGATCCGCCAGAGCTCGGTAGCACTTCTGCAGCTGACACATCTCCACCTGGAGTTAAAGAAAAATCCACGACGGCAAAAGATGATCTGATCGTTTCTCACCTTTGCCCCCTTCTTAATTTTTGTATGTTTCAGATCAAACAAATTTAAAAATTAGACAAAGATAACACAGGTGAACACAAAATGCTGACTCTAAATGAAGGTGTTTGTTATTAAGGGAAATTTTAAGTCTTTTACAGGTTGCGGAGGAATTCCAGTCATCTTTGCAGGATTGTTGTAAGTCAGCTAAAATTGGAAGTGTTCCCCAAAAACCCAAACGTTCTTTAGTTTTAGATCAGGAACAGATGGTCAGACGTTCTCCTTCAGGATGTTTTGGTAGACAGCAGAATCCATGGTTCCATTTACCACAGGAAGTCTTCCAGGTTCCGAGGCAGTAAAACAGCCACAGACCATCACACTACCACCACCATGTTTTACTGTTGGTATGATGATCCTTTTCTGAAAATGCCAGATGTAACGGGACACAAACCGTCCAAAAAGTTCTACTTTGTCCTCGTCAGTCAAGAATATTTTCCCAAAAGTCTTGAGGATCATCGAGATGTTTAAGAGATGCCTTTAAATCACTTTTTCCACACAGGGTCATTTAAAATTAGATTGTTTTTCCTCTTAAAGGGATACTCCACCAGAAAGTGATTATTTTTGGTCTATTGCCATATTCCTCATAGTTAGATCAGTGGGCAAAAACAATTTGTAACCAGCCCAGCCGTTTTCCTGATGCGGCAGTACTCCTTTAGCATTAGCTTAGCGTAAAACACTGTAAGTGAATGGTAACTACTAGCACTGTGAGAAAAAAGTCCTTAAAACTTACTCAGTAGTGATACTAATTCTAGTGACCTCAATAAACATATCGACTGCAAGTTAAAATGAAAATTAGGGATGTACCGATACCACTTTTTTCAAAACTGATCCGATACTTAAATCTGAGTACTTGCTGATACCGAGTACTGATACTGATACTTCTACCACACACAAAAATGCAACAAATTGGAATACAAGTTTTATTTTTTCTTCTCTGCTTTTTACAACAAATAACTGAGTTAGATAAAAAACTAAAATATAAGGTGAAAAATAACCATTTTCTGTGATTTCACAGTGAAATTATTGCAGTTTTCCACATTTTAACTAAATAAAATGAACTATTTGGCACCATCTCCAGCTCTCAACCCACACTGTTCCTCTTTAGCTCAATAGCTCCCCCTAGTGTTCAATATAGGAAACTACAACAGAAATCACAAGTCACAGACAGTGAAGCCACTGGTATCGGTTCCTGGTATCAGGTAACTTTAACCGATACCGATATCGGGCCGATACCGATATCGGCGCATCCTTAATAAAAAGTAACACGAAGAAATTACAGGTACTATTTTAGACTCGGGACTACTTTATGACAAAAAACAGCTGTAAGACTCCGTTGAAAGGCGCAAGGACATGATGCAGTTCTTTGTCATAAAGTAAGTAAGTAAAGTTTATTTCTATAGCACCTTTCACAGAAAAAATCACAAAGTGCTTCACAGAAAACAGAATCAAACATGATAAAACAAATAAAATCAATAAAACAAAATATCATTACAAATCAAAATCATTAAACAACAACAAGAGAACACAAAAGAGTTATTTAAAAGCAGTTTTGAATAATTGGGTCTTCAACTGCTTTTTAAAGGAGTCCAGACTGTCTATACAGCGTAAAACTAAAGGAAGGTCATTCCAAAGTCGCGGTGCAACAGACTGGAAGGAGCGATCACCTCGACTTTTAAATCTGGTCCTTGGAACTGTTAGGAGATTCTGGTCTGTGGACCTGAGAGCTCGGGTTGGAGCGTAGGTCTTTATCAGTTCAGTAACATAAAGAGGAGCTTGACCATGTAGGGCCCTGAAAGTTAGAGTCAGGATTTTAAAATGAACTCTACATTTAACAGGTAACCAGTGCAGAGACCTCAGAATAGGAGTGATGTGATCTTTTCTGTTTGCTCCAGTGAGGAGCCTCGCTGCAGAGTTCTGGACCAGCTGAAGGCCATAAAGGGCTTTTTGGTTCAAACATGTGAAAAGTGTGTTACAGTCATCTAGACGGGAGGAGATCAAAGCATGAAGAACCATTTCCTGTTCAGGTTTTGACACCAACTTTCTCAGTTTGGAAATATTTCTCAGATGATAAAAACAGTTTCCTTCAAGAGACATTGATTGGTCGAAAATAACACCCAGATTCCTCAGGTTTGACTTTACAGCAGAACTTAAATGTCCAATATGTTGACTGATCAGGGGGACCATCCTATCAGGGGCAACAATCAGACATTCTGTCTTTTCAGGGTTTAACTGAAGGAAGTGATTTTCTAACCAGTTAGTAGCTGACAGACACTCCAGTAGTTCAGACAGTTTGTAGAACTCTGAGTCCTTGAAGGAGCAGTACAGCTGAATGTCATCTGCATAAAGGTGGTAGGAGACATTGTGACATCGACTAATGATCTGTCCAAGAGGATGGATATATAGTAAAAACAGGAGTGGACCCAGAACAGATCCTTGGGATACCCCACAGAACAGATCTGTAGTATCTGACATGATGTTGTTTATATGGACACTGAAACTTCTGTTTGAGAGGTACGATCTGAACCAGTCTAAAACTGTTCCAGAGATCCCCACCAGGTCACGGAGTCTGTTCATTAAGGTGCTGTGATCAACAGAAAGGTCCAACAAAACTAAGACTGTAAACTCCCCGGGGTCTGCTGCCATCATGATGTCACTGGATACTTTGAGTAAAGCTGTTTCTGTTGAATGCTTTTTACGGAAACCAGATTGGAATTTATCAAAAATGTTGTGTTGTTCCAGAAAAGAGACCAGCTGATCAGCCACAACTCTTTCTAAGAGTTTAGAGATATAGCTCAGTTTGGAAATGGGCCTGTAGTTATTTGGTTGAGAGGAGTCCAGACTGGGTTTTTTAAGGATGGGTTCAATAACAGCGTGTTTAAAGATGGAGGGGACAGAGCCGGTTTGGAGGGATAGATTAATAAAATCAACAATGCATGGGCCAACTAGGTCAAAAGCTTTAAGAAGCAAAGAGGTTGGGAGAATATCAACTGGGCTTGAAGATTGTTTCATGTTTTTAAGAATGAGACAGATGTCCTGAAAATGAACAGGTGTGAAGAAGGACCAGGTATGGGAAGGAGGAGGGTGGATGGGAGAACAGGGAGCAGATGGGGGTGAGAAACCTGACCTGATGTTTCTAATTTTGTTCTCAAAGAATGAAAGGAAGTTGTTCCAATCAGACCTTGAGAACACAGGGATTTGGGGCGTTTTAGGTGAAACTATCTGATTGATCGTGTCAAACAGAACTTTGGAGTTTTTATTTGAGGAAATTAGTTGAGAGAAGTAAACAGCTCTGGAGTTTTTAACCATTTCATTTAAAGATGTTATCAATTCCTTAAGGTACAGTCGGTGAATTTCCATTCTTGTTGATTTCCAAAGCCTCTCAGCTTTACGGCATGTCCTTCTGAGATTATAAATATGTTCGTTCATC
>SSNR01000041.1:546854-610815 GCA_006937965.1 Callopanchax toddi | reverse complement strand
AGACCTCCACCACGGCGTGAGGGGCGTGGTGTGGTAAACACAGAGCAACCTGGAGGACAGATTTCATTAGAATGGACAAAGTTACCATCTTGTTCCCATGTTTCAACTAGAAAAAAGAAGTCTAGGCCCTGCTGGGTGAAAAGGTCATTTAAGATAAAGGATTTGTTAGAAATGGATCGGGCATTTAACAGGGCACACTGAACTGAAGGATGCAGGTCATTTTTCTTCTTAGTTACTTGGAGATGGATGGGTCGTAAGCACCTGTTGAGTTTCCGGGCTCTCTGATCAGAGTGATTAGGGCAGCGGGTTGATAAATGGACTGGAATAGGAAAATGTTCTGGTTTGAGAGCCGAGGAGGAAACTGTGGGGACAGAGACTCTGGGAAGAGACATAGATGATGGTTAAATTTGTGGTGGACCGTAGGGGGCAACGGCGTTTGGAGTGGTGGTGAGACCGAAGGCTGCAGAAGGTGTAGATGACTCGGATGTAAACAGTCATGTCTGTGTAGAGGAGTCCACCATAGATATACATCTATAGGACTGCACAGCGTACCTGATGTTAGCGCTCAGCATGCGTGAGCCAAGTCGGTTTGGGTGAACACCATCTCGCCTAAAAAAGGAAAAACGCTTCCAAAACAGATTAAAGTTGTCGATGTAGCCAATATTGAGGGACCTGCAGGCAGACTGAAGCCAGGTGTGGAGAGAGAGGAGACGGCTGAAACTTTCATCTCCACCAGAAACTGTGGGAATCGGGCCGGAGATGAAGACAGACATTCCACTGCTCTTCTGGATCTCCAGCAGCTGGTAAAAATGCTGTAATGTAGTCCCGAGTCTAAAATAGTACCTGTGATTCCTTCATGTTACTTTTTATTTTCACTTACAGTCGATATGTTTACTGAGGTCACTACGTAGTATCACTACTGAGTGAGTTTTAAGGACTTTTGTGTCACAATGCTAGGTGTTACCATTCACTTACAGTGTTTTATGCTAAGCTAATGCTAAAGGAGTACTGCTGGATCAGGATAACAGCTGGGCTGTTTACAAATTGTTTTTGCCCACTGATCGAACTATGAGGAATATGGCAATAGACAAAAAACATCACTTTCTGGTGGAGTATAATAAAACACCTTCATTAAGACATTTTGAATTTACTCGAGTTAGCTTTATAGAAGAGCTTTTATTACCTTGTGTCCTCTATAGAAAGCTATTTCCTCTGCATTGGCGATGATCCTGGAGTGCACATAGCGCAGGTAGCCCTTTCTGTGCGCCTCCTCTGCCACCAGTTTGCCAAATTTCGGGGAGCATGCGCGTAGGACCTTAGCCGTGGCGAAGACCACCAGTCCGGCCAGCAGGGTCGGCCCTGAGGCGTTAGCCCCCCTGGCCCTGGCGGTCTGGATCAGCGTGTAGGAGGTCAGCACCACGTCCAGGATCGGTTTGGTGAGGTTGGAATACAGATGGGCCACAGACTGGGAGAACATCATCACGTCCTCTGTGAGAGACTGGTCCGGGTTGGCCAGCCTCCCGTCCATGTTGCTGACTCTGTAGTAGGTCTGATCGGTGAAGTAGGTCCGGTAGGCATGGTTCACAAGCCGGGTGCGGAAGGCCAGCGCCAGTTTGCACTCCAGGAACCTGATGGCGCTGTTGACGAACGTGGCCGGGATGGCGATGAGGAGCCATTTGATCAGCTGGAGGATGAAGCGCCGGGGCTTCTTCTCCACGATCGTTTTCACGATCTTCCCGTCCAAGCTGGCCACGTAGATGGACAGAAACGTCCTGGAGATCAGCGCCACGGAGTGCAAGCACAGCAAACACAGCTCTCTGGACACCAGCCTGGGGAAGAGGATTCTACCGAGCTCGAGGATCTGCTTGAAAAAATCCGCATTCACGCCGGGAGACGCTTTCCTGATCTCCGCGGGATCCACCGGGGTTTCCCCCGAACACGCAGAGCCGTTCTCCGCCTTTAGGTTGTCGCTGGGCGGCTTTTTTCTGTGGAGCTGCCTCCAGATGATGGGGTACAGCGTTTTGACGCCGTAAGCAGCAGCAGCGAGGAACACGGCTCGCTTCGCCGCAGCCGTGCGGTCCCATCTCCCTCCCGACGCCGCATCCAGGATGTTGGACATTGTTGTTTTTCAAGCGTCTCGGCTAACTGTCCGTACGACACCCATCCCCCACACCGACTTACCGCGTCGACATTACCGTGAAAAGAGACTCGTGATGGCCGTTAAGACGGGAAGCGAGCCCAGTGCGAGTACCGCTACATTCTGCTCTTTTTTTTCTTTTGCTAGCGTCAAGTAGCGTCAAATAGCGGCACTTCCGGTTTTGACTAACAAAATAAAAGACTACATTCTCCTTCCAGAAAAAAACACATAGGTTTTAATTTGTAAGGATAACTAGCTTCCTGGTTTACTGTAGTTATATTTATTGACTTGACTTGTCTTTTCTCATTGGTGAAAAGTTGCATTTTTCTTTTCTTTAAAAAAAAAAAAAAGATAGAATGTCCAATTATGACTGCACAATTTTTCTTAACATGATTATCCTCATGCATCATTATGGACATTTTTGTCAATTTCTGCAAATGTTCCCTCTCCATCTCATTCTGAATAAAATGTTAACATTTTTTGTTGAATGTTTTGATTAACTTTAGTCCTAATCAGAACAATACAATTTTTTAAAATTATTTTCAGGATCTTAACCTTTTAAAATCCCAGTTTGATGATATGATGCTACTTTAAAAAAACACACACAAAAAGTTTTTTTTCCGTAAAATAAATGTTGAGTAGTTAGGTTAAGAGTGATCCAAAATATTAACTTAGATTTATAGTTAGTTTTTTGTTGGCAACAGTTTTAAAATTAACTGCTCATTA
This sequence comes from Callopanchax toddi, assembly GCA_006937965.1. Classification (NCBI taxonomy): domain Eukaryota; kingdom Metazoa; phylum Chordata; class Actinopteri; order Cyprinodontiformes; family Nothobranchiidae; genus Callopanchax; species Callopanchax toddi. The sequence goes on along the minus strand of SSNR01000041.1, from coordinate 607,952 downwards.
AAACCACAGAAAATAACAAAACAATAATAATGCCTTCTGTGAAGTCAGGTTTATTTTTATTTAAAAAATTTAAAAAAAAAAAAATTTTTTTAATGTACATCTCAAAAATCTTCCCCACATATGAAACAGGTGTCATTTCATTAGGCCTTCAGGTTGTTTTATTGAAACCTACAAGAACCCACAAGACAAATAAACAAAATCATGGCCTCATTTTCTCACTAACTTCAAAGTACCTGATATTCAAAGGGTTAAAATCCAGATAATCTAATTTTGATTAGGACTGACGTTGCATTGTATGGAGCTGTCAAAGTCTTAAATGCAACACAAAAATAAACCACCAATATTAATGTTTAATTGTTAGTTACAAAATTTGATAGTGCTTTTGATTATTGTTCAGTATCATGACACAAAATAGTATGCTATTGGACTGTATCAATATTTCTTTACACCTCTGCTCACTATTATAGGAAATAAATAAACAGCAGTAATTATTTTCTAAGCAAGTTGAAGCATGCAGATTCACACAAGGGTAACAAATAGAAAATAGGAATAAAAGATTATACATTAAGGGTAAAATCAAAGCATAACAATAATAAATTACTGTACAATCATTAAAAATAAAATACTTAGATTCAAAGAAACTAAGCCAATTGTAGGATATTATAAGACTGAGTTGGAAAATGTACCACCTGTGCAGGATATATTTAATAAAAAAGGTGCAAGTCAAATTTATTTAGCACAAATCCTAAAGCTGTGACAATCAAAGCCTTTATATTTACCTCAAGCAAGTTACTGTGTTGTAAATTTATTTTTTGTAAATAAAGTTTTTTAAATCGACATTCTGTAATGAATTAAATTACGGGTTTTTTGGGGGGGTTTTTTATACTAAAAATAGACAAATTAATGCATAAAAATTATTGAAGCCATCAATAATATATTTTTAAACTAGCAGGTGAATGTTGATAAACATTTTCGAGTTGCGCGTGACATTTTATTGAATGTACCGTGTGCAAATTTATCAACTCTTAGCTCTTAGCTAGTCTTAGCTACTGAGAAAGACTGTTAAACTCTGGTGTAACCAGTCGCTGCTGCGTTGTTGTATACTTTCTACAATGAAAACTCCATCGTTTCTACTTTTAAAACTTTAAAAATGAACTGGGTCGGAGGTTCGAGGTAAAACGAGCCATCAAAACATTTTCCTTGTTAGCTACGCGGCTATGTTTGGCTAACCGAGCTTGCTAATATTACAGGAACAGGCTAGTGATGAAGAATGATGCAAAAAAGCAGCGGGTAAGGCTGTCAGAATAAATGTTTGTGACTTTTTACTTAAAATTTGTTTGGTTTATGCCGTATGACGTGTTATTTTTAATTATATTATTTTATTTTCTTATTTTAGGAGTTTTTTGAAAAGAGGAAAATGCAGCGGAGGCTGGAAAAACTTGGGGCAACACTGTCAGCTTCCTCTAAAGATTCTGGTGCTGGAAGTGTGGACTTAATGACCTTGTTTATAGTCAATCAGATAGCAACCAAGAAGGAAAATCAAGGTAAATCCACACATAATGTCTTCATTACAAAGGCCGGATTGTCTTTATAGTGTACCAAATGATATTTGGACTACACAAACAAGAAAGTTGTGGAATATGTTTTTTTTACATGTGAGGTGGGCCTTTCTGCGCCTTGGAACTCTTATGGATGCCATTTTTATCCCATCTCTTCCTTTGATTGAATCATGACCTCTGACCTTAACTTTAACAACAGTCCTAATCAGTATTTAAGGTCGACTTTGAATTGTCTTTTTCACAACACTGACGTTTATCTATTAACGTGTAAGTAAGGCAAATACTAGTAGGCATTTGTATTTTTTCAGATCCACCTAAAGTTGCTGTTCTTGGCCGATTTAAAGGAGGATCCAAGCGTCTGAGGAATGAGTCCTTAGTCCTTCCAATGAGCCCCTGCTCACCATCACAGTTGAGCCTTGAGAGCCCCTCTCAGTGCAGGTAGACCTGGAGAGTGGCTTGATGCATTAGATTTGATGTACTATTTTCATGGACCTGTGCTGGTGTGTTTAATTGCATCTTTTTCATTTAGTGCTCAAGAAATCAGAAAAGAAAAAAACATAATTCCACAAAAATTCAAGTGCAGACAGGTTAGTTGGTCATGTTGTTTATTTTCGTCTACTTTCTGCCACCGGTTATTAAAGATCATTTTTTCTGTTGTATTTCTTAAGTTGTCACCGGTGTTGGAGTCAGCATTCTCAGACAACAGTGCATCCGATTACATGCCTTCCATAACTGACCCGCTCAGCTCCACCTTATCGTCCTCTTCAGACCAAGGTTTTCAAGAACAAACTTTCAGAACTGTGCACGTTGGATAAACCTAGCTGGAATGATGACTAATAATAAAACCTGCTACTCTCAGGGATATTCCCACTGCAGATGAATTTACAGAAGCAAAACCAGAGTCAGTTGCAGTTTCTTCCTCGCTATTCTTCTCCACCCTGGGACACCTCAGTGCTGAAGCAGACTCAGGTATCATTTAAAAAAACCTTTAGTAAAGTTTTATTAAACCCTTTGATGTACCTAAATAAACCTAGCATAAGCGCATGAAAAACAAGCTTTATTCATTTTTTATCTTTTAAACCAGCATCAGTTTTAATCATACATACCAAATAATATAATAATTAAAAACATTTAAAAAATTTTTTTTTTACATAAATTGCCAAGATTTTGTTCTGGTGCATCTTACATTTTGTGGTCTAAAAAACGCACGAACTACTAAATACTTCACGAAAACTGGAAAATTAAGGTTTATTTATTGCAGTCTGGTGTATGTGAAAGATTAGCAGCAACATTTATTTGTATTTTTTTTTTGTTTGACATATTTCATAATGAAAATGTGCTTTGAATTTTTGCCTAAACCTTAATCAGTGGTTGTGGATTAGGAGCCACTTGAACGCTGTGCTTTTACGCATCCATACAGTAATGCAATGTGGACGCTGTCGGAACGTAAAACCACACTCATGCGTAGATTCCCACACAAAAACTTAATGCTTCAGAGTTTGTTGGAATAGTGTAACCGGCCTCCTATTGAAAAAAGCTGGTATTTTCTCCATTTGCAATATATGGTAATAATTATGTCATGAAGAAGAAAATTTCTCAGATCACAAACTAAAAGCCACAGGCCTCAAATGAAATAAAGAAATGAGATAATGTATGTTTTATGCCTTTCATTTAAGCAGGATCAAGAATGGTGATTTGAATGGATTTCTATATTTTTGTGCGTAGGGATGTTAACATTATTGCAGATTGCCTTTTTTGCAAGAGACTAAAAATGAAAAGAAATGATAAATCATCAACCATATGCATGAACTTTTGATAAAATATGCTTAAAGTGAAAGTGTGCAAAAACACAAAATGTGCATCAAAGGGTTGAACATGCACATCGAGAAACATTTTGCCCTCACATAGCTTTGCTAGACAGACTGACCACATTTCATTAAAGCTTTTCAAGTTCATTTTAACACAGATCTTTCTTTGTGGTAGTTTCAGCCTTTCTCCCAGCCCAGAAGTATGACAGATCCCGTCTCCTGGTTCAGCAGATCCGACTCGCCCCTCTTTCACGTGGAGACCCCCACAGCAGCCCTCTTTGGATGCCAAAATCCAGAGTGAGTAATAATTACAATAACAAATAGAAGCATTTATCAGAATATTATGTAACTGCTCACAGTATTTGTGCTATAACAGAAAAACTAAACAAAGTAATCGTGAAGGATCCGCAGCCACCTTCTTTCTTAATCAACAAGAAGACACAGAGCTCACGCTGGACTTCCCACTTGACCAGTCGCACGAGGACGACGACATCTTCGGGAGGCTTGGTGAGGAAGAGTGTGAAACCAAAGGTGAATATAACACTATAAATATATATTCAAATAAATATTGCACAAAGTTAATATTTTCAAATTTATTTTCAGCTTTTAACTTTGGGAATCCAAAGGTCAAAATATCTTTGAGAGATGAAACAGCTGTCAGATCGTCAACACCACAGTAGGTGTTGGCCTTTTAGCTGTAATATGTAACATTATTTGTATTTATATTGATATTTTCTTCTTATTTTCTCTGACAGAACTGTGCCTAATGTTCAAAGTGGACAAGAGGTAACTGCTGTGTTTTCCTGAAGAGTGTGTGTTAGGTTTTCTCTGCCACCATGTGGTAAAACTTTGTAACTGCAGTTTTAATGAATAGAAAATAGTAAAACTGAAAAAACTATTTCTGAAACAGTTTCATGAGGGTTTTAATTGTTGTGCCTGTTATTGTTTCTGTTTCTTTCTTAGATTTCCAACTGCACTGACGTGAGCTCCTGTAAGTTTTTGAAGCAAATCCAACCAATCTGCTGTTTTATTGTGTAACTGATGGAGGAGGGACTAACTGAACTGAATGAGTGTCTATTTAAAACCCACAGCACATCTTGACCAGAACACTGAGCTTTTGAATGGCTGTGAATCTTTGTCAAGTTGCTCTTACAAAGCAGATTACCTCAGTTTAGACTCCAGTGATGTAAGTTCTTTTATATCTATGATATTTGCCCGATTTCCTGAATTACTATTATTGTATGAGTACTACTTTTTTATTCAGAATTACTGAAATCTGCTGAAGAACACACGAGTTTGATTGTTGTTGCAGCTCACAACTCAACAAGGCTTTTCTAAAGCTCAATTTAAACATTATAAAATGATAAATATAAAATGATATATCATACATTTTGAAAGAAAATTTCTGTGAAAAAGTATTTGTTACCTAAATGTTTCAGATCAGCAAACCAATTTCTGAATTGGACAAAGAAAACCTGAGTAAATACAAAAGAGATTTCAAAATGTTGATTTTAATTATTAGGGAAAGAAAGCTAAACAAACCCCCCCCCCTTTGTAAATCATGATTTAATTGTGATCGACCACATCATTTGGAAAGCTGAGTTCAGATTGTACAGCAGTAGCTCAATAGGTAGTATTAGTCTCACAACTGGAGGGTTGTCGGTTCAATCCCAACTCCAGTACTTTGTCATATAAATCATTTCAATAAAACCTGTCTGACAACATGAAGTAGGTAGGCTAAAGGATCCCAAAAAGCTACACATATGCCTTATTCTAACGAAATTCTAGAACCAATCTAGAACTCCAGAACAACATCTAAAGCTGGGCTATTCAATAGGTGGCCTGCAGGCCAGATGCGGCCCACAACCTGCATATTTCTGGCCCCCCAGCATGATATACAGACTTTTTGTCTGTTTGGTTTTGCATGAGTGTGTGTGTGTATGCATCAGCCTGCACGGGCCCCTAAGCCATCTAATAGTAGATGCTCATGCTGGGATTTGAACCTGGGTCTCCCAGGCTTTCTCTACCAGTTTAAACATTTAATCAGCCTTCTGCCTTTAAAATCTTGTTCTATGATCGTGACGAGCTGTCGTTGTGTAATAAAATCAACTACAAATTGGCGCGAATACCCCCGGCCCGCGGAGTCTCCATCGAGTGTCATGTGGCGCATCCCGATTCATAACTGAATAACCTTGATCTGAAGCGGGTATTCAGTTGCAAACGGATGGACCGCATGACACTCCGTGGAGACTCCGTGGGCTGGGGTGATCCGCACCAATTTGTAGTGGATTTTATTACACAACATGTTTGTCATGAGCAAAGAACAAGATTTTAAAGGCAGAGAGCTGATTAAATGTTTAAACTGTACAGATACAATCATTTTGCTACTGTGAAAGCAGTAGTTTGTCATATTTAAAATATAAATGTGATCCAATCCAGTTAATGTATTTTCTTTGAAAGCCTGAAAAAACCCTAACTGACATTAAAACAGCATTTGATCACTAAAGGAGACCTTTGACATTAGATTGTTAAAAGTTGTTGTTTAGGGGTGCGTGCAGGCCTACGCATACACACATTCATCCCCCAAAAAATGTTCGTATATGGCTGGTGGGCCAGAAATATGCGGGTCGTGGGCAGGATCTGGCCCGTGGGCCGCCTGTTGAATAGCCCTGATCTAAAGCATCGCAGACCTCACTTAACTCATTACTAGTTATCGCTAATACTGGATTGTAGGTGTTGACACCAGGAGTGTTACTACCTTTTATAGGTCAGTCTGTAGGATGAAAATACTTTTTCACATCACAGTGAGTTGACTAAACTATACAAATGAAAGTTGCATAAACTACATTACCAATAAAATATTAATAGCACTCAAATGTTGACTAATAAACTCTTTTTCAGTGTTAAAGCCATACTCAGTAGCCAGGTAAACAAACGAGGTCTCGCTAGCTAGTTTACAAAAACACGACTCTGTGCACTCACCCCTCCCGTCGGGTAAAATCCATAAGCCAGCCTTCCCCCCGGGATGGGACCCCGTTTTGTGACGATAACAATGCAGAGTCTAACTTCACTGTTCCCCCAGCTTTTCCTCTTTTCACCTCCAAACGATTTTACTTTTCTGCTAGCTGAAAAGGTGTTTTTGGGGGGACTCTGGTAATTTTATCTTAAAATGGAAGCTCTAACCGACGGCTAATTCGCTAATTCTGTCCTCCTTTCACTTCTGGGATGTTCAGATGGAAAATGTGTCCGGGCGGATTATTGCCAATCCAAGCAGTGAGGAAATGCGGCAGACAGACAGCTGGATTGTCCAATCCTATCGTTCTGCGAGACAACTACTTTGATTTCTTTCGGGGTTTTTTTAATCTCCACAATATGTTTATGGCTATACTATGTTGGAACGTTGTTAAGAGGCTTTAAAAAAAACGTTAAAAGCTACATTGTTTACCTGGCTACTGAGTATGCCTTTAAATATTGAATAACTTTTCCTCAACCACCTTCTCTTCATCAGGATGAATCCTGCTGTGAGCCGTGTCTTCAAGCCTCTGCTTTTTACATGGATGACTCGTCTTGTGAAGAAAATCTAAACTCAAACTCACAAAGGAATCCAAAACTCTCTGAGCTCCTCAAACCCAGCATGAACCTCGGAGGTGACCAGGACATTGTGCAGAACAAAGTTAGCTCAAATAAAACCTCTCAGGACCAGCAGATGTCTTCATCTCCTCACACTTTGGGTCAAACTCAGAGCTCAGAGTTGAGTAAAAGCAAGAAAACACCCACCGAGAGTCAAGACGTAGGAACACAAACCATACCTGAAACCTGCGATGCTTCCACTCAGTGCAGCTTTGTCGCAAACAGTGGGACCGGAGCTTCACGCTGCAGCTTGTATGGCATGTTTGAACAGCATCCAGCAGCCCAGAGGAAGGCGGCTTCACTACAAGCATCAACAAAACAAGGAAGGTGGGCACCTTGGAATGAGGTCACTGCAAAGAAAGTTTTCCTTCAGAGACCTTCAAACCCTTTACAAGGTGTTTTCAACCCAAGAGGTAGAAAGCAGTGAAATGTCCAGCAGCACTTAAACACTGAGACAAAAATAGCTATGTGTCTGCTCTTATGTTTCTGACAGGTAAAGAGAATAAAGCAGACAGAGATGAGAGAGAGGATGATGAGAACAAAGAGGCGTCAGATGGGAGAGAGGAGGTCAGAGTCCAGCGACGCCCAGAGGAGGCTGCAACGCTTCAGGAAATAGCCAACATTTTGCTCCTGCTCAAGCAGAGGAAGAAGGAAGAGTGATTCAAACTGATCACAGGAAGGTAGACAGTTCAACTGAAGTCTTAAAGCATTCAGGTTAAGTTTATTTTTTCTTCATATACATAGGAATTCATTAAGATATTTATATAATATAAACTCTAGCAAAACATTTACAGCTTTAACAATAATTAAATATACAGGATTCAATGTTTTTTCTTGAAAACTTAAGAAACATGTAAGGGTTCACATAGAAAAAAGTAACATTTTCACCAGAAGTACACGTTTACATTCTCTCTTTATAGAAGAAAACTGGTTGTAGCGGGTTAAACATCACAGTACCTTTGAGAGGTACACAATCACATTAAATATTTGGTCAACACGTGTTTCCTTAACACATTCTGTGTACAAAACTAGTCTGTGGTTTTAGGACAACCTTTCTTGGACTGAGAGAAGAAAAATATTTGACCATTTCCTGCTTTGTATATCTTAGAATCCATGGTTCTTTAACTGAGATTGACCTGTTTTATGACAGAAAACTAATAAATGAGCTACAATACTGTCCTGTTGTAAAACATTCTCGGGAGGTATTCTAAAGTGGCTTCATTTGAGAGCGTTTCTGTGTGATGTGCCAATAATTTAATTATATAGAGAATTGATCCTAAAATAAACGGAATGCTTTGAAAAATGGTTATTAACAAATGTAAATCAAATCTGAAAGCACATTTCTGCTAATACTTTTCCACACGAGGGCGCTAGTCTCCTACAGGAGGAACATGGCGTTAATCTCCCATTTCCACATGCATGCAGGCGTCACAACACTTGATGTTTCTACCACTGATAATTCATGATAATATTCAAAAGGAGAAATTAAGCTTCAACAAATCTGTTTTGGTAATTCTGTCCATCAGCTGCAGCTTATTTACTCTATTCGGATCCGTTATGCTACGCAGAAACCTCCATGGATTTTTACCACACATGTTTTTACTAAACATTACAAAATTACTCTCAACACACTTTGAATCGTAGGCATTTCTGTTTGGACGTAAGGCTGAGAAGGAAGACAAAACAATCCAAATACATGTTCAAAACATTCAATGATGTGCATATCAAATTAAAAAAAGCTACTTAGACATGCAGGGAATGTGACTGAAAAATGACCTTTAGGCACCTTCACATTACACAGGCACTAATATTATGTTCATAATGTACTTTAATACAATAATCGATTAGTTCTTTTTACATTTTTTTTCTGAACAGAGCGGTAATCTCTCATCACAACATGTATAAGGTGTTTAGAAATGATTAAAGACGAGTGGTTAATTAGACGCAGGATGGACCCTGATTTTGTGGTGCACCAAGATGAACAACAAAAGTTATAACAACAGATTTACAGTGCTGTGGAAAAGGGTCTCTCCTTTTACAGTTTTCTGGTTTTTGCTTTATTTGTCACACTTAAATATTTCCGATCAGTGAATACATTTCAATATCGAGACAACATGACTCATGGGGAGGATTAAGGTGTCCAGGGGCCCCTGTGACTAGGGAGATCCGATCCAAACCAACATAATGTGGGACAAAGAGCATGTTGGTTAGGGACAATGTGGGACATGTTAAATACTAAAGGATTGTTAAAATGTAAACATTGTTCTAAAAAATACACATTCGGTGCATATATGCGGATTATCAACTAATAATAATAATGAATCCATTACTGATTTCCTTTAGAGAACTCTGATTTTGACACATGCCCAGGCTGGGACTTAAACTCAGGTCTCCCACACGACAGGCGGTGTCTTTACCTCTAAAGCTTGATTTATGCTTCTCCGTCGGCTGCGCAAGTGAGAGACGCAGACGTATTGACGTATTGAGGGCGTAGCACTGGGAGCAGTACATTCACGTCGCTGATTGCTATTTCCTGGATACGCACTTGCGGAATCTGAAAAATGGCGACTGTGTGTTGCTCGAATTGGAACTGTGATGTACAAGAAGAAATGTTTATATTGATGAAACACGAGCAAGAGCGTAAAAAGAGACGGCTGCGTCGGTGGGATGTCAGAACGAGGCAGACCACAGGCGAATTTTCAGGGCTCGTGCGAAATTTGAGGGAAACGGATGAAGAAATGCACGATTCATATCGATAAAGTGTTGCTAGCTTCCTCGTTCGAGATCGACGCGTTGAAAAATTCACAGGAAATGATCTCAGTTTGTTGAGTCAACCAATCACACGCTTGCGCTCTCCGTCTCGTTTGACGGATGTTTAGACAAGTTCCCTCGTCTCCGTCCATCCTTGCGTCCTCATCGGGGACCCCACGCAAAGACGTAGTCACAGAAGCATAAATTAGGCTTAAGCCACGATTCACAAGTCATGTCATGTGAGTCAAGACCACCACTATGTTTAACCAATCTGCGTTGCTTATGATTTTGTGGGCCAATTCAGTTTAAGATTTTTACTGGCCAGTGGGGGCCTCAGAACACTCGAGATCCCTAGGCTCAAGCCTTATCTAGCCTGTGCATTAATCCAGGCCTGAATGAGTAAATATAAATAACTGAATTGACTGAACCACAATATTTGTAAAGCTGAGTTCAGTTCCACCAGTCACACCCAGACCTGATCACTACCAGACCTGTAGAATGAATAAATCACTTCAATAGAACCTGACTGACAAGGCGAGGGAGGCTAAACGATCTCAAAAAGCAACACGTCGTGTCCTGTTCTAAAGAAATTCAACAACAAAGGAACCCAGAACATCATCTAAAGCACTGCAGGACTCACTGGTCATGATTCAGCTATGGTGCAAAAAATATTGTCAACTGATGAGAAAAATGTGGAATTTTCTGGAAGGGGTGTGTCCCGTTACATATGGGGAACATCATGGCAACAGTGAGACATGGTGGTGGTAATGTGAAGGTCTGGGGCTGCTTCAGGACCTGGAACACCAGATGTAATTGACGGAACCATGAATTCTGTTGTCTACCAGAAAATCCTGAAGGAGAATGTCTACCATCAGTTCTTAAATTAAAAGTGGAATTAAAACAATTCCACAAAGAAGAAACTTCTTTTTGTATTTACTCAGGTTTTCTTTGTCTGGTATTTAAACTTGTTTCCTCATCTGAAACATTTTAAGTCTGACAAAGAAGCAAAAACAATAGAAATCTGTTAGGGGCAAATGTGTTTTTCACAGCTTTGTATTTTTAAAGTAAATTGATTCAATTAAACAAACAAATCAACAGAACAGATGGTTCTTTCAGTGCTACTTAAATGGTTTTGTTAGACAGCTGCTGACAAGAAAACTGTGTAACTGTGCTTTTCTAGTGATTGCTTTTATTAAAGCAAACAAGTAAAAAAAAAACATCGTCAAGCTCATCCACCAACTGAGGACTCGTTTATAGGGACTAACGTCAATGTGCTATGCTACAAGCCGAAACGACATTTGACCAAGACGTGTCTCGTACTGAAAGGCTTAATGGCACTACAGAGAAACAACAAGTCACAACAACTGCTGTCAGGTCAGCTTAGGTCATGTGGACGCACAAACCCGGTTTCCCTAAAACACATGTACCTTTCATACCCTTTTTAATGGATAGCAGTTCTACCGTGGTAAACAGTCTTACTTCCTGATCACGGTCTTATAGGTGTAACCTCATAGTCGAAGTTAACCAGTGGCTCCACAGATCACAAAATGAGACAAATATTACAGACCGAGTCACTCCGCATGTTTCATCGCTGAAACCTGCAGAATGTGGTCAACAACACTAGTCCACGTCTGATGCGTCGTTGTCCGATAGATGGTAATTAGAGCCTTTGACGCGAATGTACTCGACTTGCCGCCCTTCGTCTGAATCAGAAGCGCCGCAGGAACAAAGCTGGTTCTCAAACAGCGCCTCGATCTCCTCCAAGCGCCGGCCTTTGGTTTCTGGCAGGCAGCCGTAGATGAAGACGAAACCCAGTAAGGCCAGGCTGGAGTACAGGAAGAAAACTCCTGGAAAGACAAACAGAAAAACACATCGTCATACACGAAAACTAAAATGCTTTAATCCTTCAGACTTCAGCTGCTTTTTATAAACTGTTTGTCCTTGTTCGCTATAAAAAAACCCAAAACAATGACAGCAGATCCAACAGGCTGCTAACGCCGGATGTTGACTGCCTACACACTTCTACAGAGAGCTGAAGAATGAAAATGTTTTACCACGCTGAACAACTGCTTTCAGTGACAATATGATAAAGGATGTGGGGTGCAACGTGTTCCTGTCAAAGTGCCATTACAGCAGGGTTAATAGGACACGAAAAACCCCACATAACACGACACAAACACGTCAGGTAATAAGAAATCACTCAGGAGGTGCCAGAGGTTTAATGAGATTTCTTGGCTGCAGCAATCTCCATTTTCCCCTCATCAAAACAAAATGACGTTTTTGTTACAACCGAGCATTACTGTACATTAAATACCACCTCCTACTTTTCCAGCTTTGATACATTTTTAAAATTCTTGCTAGATTGTGTTTATCAACCAGATTAAGGGTTTTAAAATGGGTCTAATTAACCTGATGCATCTCAGGAAGCCTCCATCGTCACCTCTGATTGATTTCTAGCTCCATCAAAGGTCAGTTCCTGTCTGTCTGAGGAGAAACCTGTGGTTGAGCTGCACTAACAGAAAGAAACTCAACACTAACATATCAATCAACCACTTGAGTTTGAGATACGTAAGGTTTGATTGGTGTGGTTGGGTAAAGACACTACCCAGAAACAGACCATAGTATGTGAGGTACTGAGCCAGGTGGAGGAAGGTGAGGGACACCAAGATGTTGAAGGTCCAGTTGACCCCGGCGGTGCAGGCGTTCCCTGTGCTCCTGGCCCACAGAGGATAGATCTCTGAGTTAATGGTCCATGGCATCGGGCCCATACCTAGTAGGCAGAAATAAAAAGTGGATGTGACTTAATTTATTGCAGTCAGCAAGACAAGAAATTACATCCCTGCATGTCCACGCTTGACTGAAATGTGCATTAATAGGATAGTACCGTTTTGCAAAATTGTATTACTATAATTCTGCCACATTAAAGGGTTTTCCAACATGAACATGATTCATTCAGAGATGGACTTGCGGTTGGGCATAGCTGCATAGCCCAAGTATGCTTGAATTTATGATGGCAGGACATTCTCCTTCAGGATTTTTTTGGGGGCATGACTTTACGGTTAACTGGTTATTAAAAATCTTGGGAAACGTGCATTCCTAGCATATACTGTATAGTTATGTGTGGTTGTTGAGTTATCTGATTTGATCTTTTTCGGTGTTTCAGTACAGTACTGGCAGAAGAGATGTTGCGCCTGAGCGTCATAAATGAGCCACAAAAAGTCCTTTTCCCCTTGCGTGTTGAACTTAGTAGTTTTTCCTATCTCGGACGTACCTAGGTTTTTATGGTTGGGCAATTTGTAACTTTTTCCAACGTCAATCCAAAAATCAACAATGGGCGATTTATTCGCGCTGGTGACATTTTGACATGCGGGTGGAGCTATGTAAACATGCATGGACTAATTTTCCATATTAGAATTCAAAAGTCTATCTCGTGCGAGATAGCAGGGGACCCCCCCCCCCCCCACACCTCCCTGCGTGTGTCCTTTCTTTTCTCCCATAGTGTGACTGTAACGCATGAGGTTTTTCCACCGTTTTTCAGCTGGCCTCCCGCTGGAGACGAGCTGAAAAGCTGTTTTTTTCATCTTCCTCTCTCCTTCTCCTCCTCTGAACTATATTTCACACTGTTTGCACATTCCATCTGCAAGGAAGGCGCCACCTAGAGGCTGCCCGGGTTCTGTAACCAAGACAAATTCCTCGATTGTGAGACGTCACTATCTTGGTCAATAAAGCTGATTATGATACTTAGCCGAATCTGTAAGACAGATAAACACTGGACCGGTGTTCCGACTTGCCGAATCAGCAAAAAAGTAACTTGCAAAGATGTCGCATAAGTGCTACGTCTAAAAATAGTTTATTGCACAAACAGTTTTTTTCTTCGCACGTGCAACATACTGTACATACTGTACAGCCCTGTGTGTGGTCCGTACAGTAGATAAGTAACTGATAGTACGTCACTTTAAAATACCAAAATATCAATTTAACCAAGTGAGGCCTTCGGTGCTTTAGATGTTGTTCTGGGTTCTTTTGTTTTTGTATTTCTTTACAATGGGACATGATGTGTTGCTTTTTGAGATCTTTTAGCCTCCTTCATTTTGTCACAGAGGTTTATTAATTCTACAGGTCTGGCAGTAATCAGGCCTGGGTGTGACTGGTGGAGCTGGACTTGGATTTTACACACATAATCAGGTTGGTTTGGATAGATTTTTACCCTTACTTGAAATAACTTTTATACATTTTATATTTACTCATATTAACTTTATATTGAAATTTGTTTGCTGGTCGGAAATATTTACGTGAGAAAAAAGCCAAAACAGAAGAAATCCGTGAGGGGGGGAAATAGCACCATATTTCAAAGCTAGAAGCTGCTCGTTGTTGTAGCATTTGTTAGCATCTCTTATGATGGGTAACCATGGAAACACAACAATTAATTACATGCAGGAGCAAGAGCCTCCCGAAGTCCAACTAATTCCTGGAATGAGACCCAAAATCCTGATCAAGACGAAGAGGAGGCATCACAACTAATTTTACTCCACATTAAATTCTAACCATGTTTCCTTCTCAATCTATCGAGGAATGTGAGCATACTGAGAAATAAAATAGATGAGAATAAAGTGCTGGCATGGATATAATAAATGACAAACAGCAGATGCATACATCTCTGAGCTTTTCATTTCTTTAGCTCCACTGCAATAAAAACAGATACAGAAGAAGCTCTGCAAGTGACCATTTCTTCTTATATTTTATATAAACTTATTAAAACTGCTAAAATGCGTTAAAAGTTTCAAAAAGACTGAACAAGTTCAGCATCTCACCTGGAGCAAAAGCAGCCAGGTAGAGCACCAGGCCCAACAAAACGATCCAAGAGAAGGAGGTGGGACAGTAGTTGTAGGCCCAGTAGGTCTGATCTCTCATCAAGGTGGCGTTGGAGCACCTGAAAAAAAGAAACACGGTCATTATCTTTTGTTAATCTCAGTTTCTTTGCAAGTTGCGTCACCCTGAAGGCTGCAATGCCAGCGCTCAGCGTGGATCCTGTGACTCACCTGCCCCACGCTGCGTGCTCAGTGGAGCTCCTATTGACTGGAACGCAGGAGGAGGCGAGGAGTGTTGAGCCATTCTCACGGTAACAGAAACCACAGCGAGGGTCCAGCATGCATGGCTCGCACAGCCTGACGCCAAACAGCAGACAAAACACACGTTAACTGTAATTTCTCTACGAATCAATCAAATTCAGCTCGTCAAATTTAGTTTCTTACCTCATGTTTAGATTCTTTTCTACCAGCTTTAAAGGGATACTTCACCAAAAAGTGATTTTTTTTTCTCACAATGCTAGTTGTTACCATTCACTTACATTGTTTTCTGCTAAGCTAAAGCTAAAGGAGTACTGCCGGATCAGGATAACAGCTGGGCTGGTTACAAATTGTTTTTGTCCACTGATCTAACTATGAGGAATATGGCAACAGACAAAAAAAAAAAAATCACTTTTGGGTGGAGTAGCCCTTTAACTGGGCATTTATTTCTATTTCTAGTTTACTAATCTGCTGGAATTCTGTAATCAGATTGCTTCATGTGAAGTTGTAGCTGCTAGAAATCAGAGATATTCATAACAGAGACAGTAGCTAGTGGTCAATGAGAGTGGTAAAAGCACTCCTCTCTTCAAATTACTCCAGTGTGTGTGTGTGTGTTACAGGGAGCTGGCCTGTGTGAGTCCATTAGGCGATGTTTGTCATTACGCATGAGTTTCATGTTGTGTCTGAGTAAGTGAGAGTAAACTGGAACACAGAGACATTTGATCTTCACCTCACATGAAAGCACACTCAGGCTAACAGTTTGATTTTCACTCAGTGGAGACAATGAAGTGAGTAGTAGCTGGTTAATGGATGCAAATAAGAAAAGTCACTTAGCGAATAGAAAAGAGGCACAGGATTTAGAAATAGCCACCCTTGACTTTAGGTAGTACACATAAACGCAATGATCTGCAAATGTACTATTTAATTTTCAACTTGAATGTGGTTTTCTTCTCGGTTGTGGAACACTGTACCAGTTTTTTCCTCATACAAGGACACTTGACGGAGTATATGAGTTTGACAAACCAGTCTTCATGTATTTTGTTGACTTGGAGATGGTCTACGATCATGTCTTTCATGGGTACTTCAGCCATTGGGGCCCTCAACTAAGGTCCATTTTCTCACTGTACAACCAAAGTGGGAGTCTGATTCCTAATGTCTGAAACAATCAGATTCTTTTTTAGTAAGTGATTGCCTTCAATAGGGTTGTCTTAGGTACAAAGTACAATCAACAGGAAAGAATAATGTGGGTACTTAAACATTTGCTTCCAACGTGGTTCTTGAGGTTAAAATTTCTAGACACAATCAAAGGGTGGAAGGTCTTCAGTTGGGGGACTTCACATTGTAGATGTAATCCTGTGGGCCTCATTGAGCTGGGACCAGCAGGCACTGGTTTGCAAGCAAGTGTGAAGATGCTGGATGAAGATCAGCACAATCAAGTCAGAGGCCATGGTCCTCAACTGGAGAAAGGTGGATTGCCAGTTCTGGATTGGGAATGAGCTCCTGCTCCAGGTGAAGGAGTTCAAGTATCTGAAGGTATTGTTCAGAGTGAGAGAACAATGAAGACTGATAGGTGGACTGGGGCACTAGTGATCTGTCATGATGAGAGAGCCAAGTTGTAAAGCAAATACAAATGTTACAGTCATCACCTAAGGTCATGAGCTGTGGGTAATGACTAAAAGAATGAGCTTGCAAATACATGTGGATAAAATGAGTTTCCTTCATAGAGTGGACTCACTCAGGGATAGCGTTAGGTGGTCAGAGTAGATCAGCTGTTCCTCTATATCACGAGGACACAGCTGAGGTGGTTTAAACAGGATATGGTTCAGTAGGTAGAGTGGCCGTCTGGCAACCAAAAGGACGCCGGTTCGATCTGGCTGGGTTACTATGTTGTGTCCTTGATTGAATGTAGTGTAAAGCACTTTGGGAGTCCTAGGACTTAGAAAGGCTCTATACAAGTACAAGCCATTTAATAATTTTAGCATAAATGATTCTTTATCGTCCCCTTGAAAAAATGTAGGTCTCAGCTACTACCATGTGAAGCTGACGCTCAATATCTGTAAAATTACCTGATATATAGCCATTTTGTTGCTTGCTATTGTCGATTAGCTATGGCAGCCATTTTGAATTGGGTTTACCCCAAAAGTCAATCAGTGGTTGATGTATGTGCAATGGTTATTTCCTGAAAGTTTCAACCATATCTGGTGTGTTGAAACTGAAAAACATGTAAAAGTTGCACAGATTAGAAGAACAATGTTCTAGAACTAAAGAAGAAAGAATGTGTGGAAACACTTTTTAATCTGTGGCTTAAAAATGCTGCCATTTTTCCTTCACATGTAAAAAAATATGAGTACATTTGCTGCTTACTAAAGTAAAACATTACTTTATGATCATAAAAAAAAAATTTGTTGCTCTTTTTATGCTAATCTTCACACAAGTTTTAGCATCCCGGCTTAGGTAAATAATCTGCAAGAACATGACTAAAAGTGTCATTTTAAGTCAGTTGTTCATGTTTGATTGAAAAATCCCCTTTTACAATAATTCCCAAGAAATACTAGAATATGAATCAGTTAATCTAAACATCTAATTTTACTTCATATCTTCATGATGGAGGTAGCATACTCCAAATCATCTATAACAATTCAATTCAGTTTATTTATAAAAGCGCCAGTTCACAACCTACAGTGTCTATAAAAAGAATCCACCCCCACGGATGTTTTACCCTCTTATTGCTTTTATAAATCAATCATGAGCAACAGAAATTGGCTCCTTTGACAAAAACAAATACAAAAACCTCTTTAATGTCAAAGTGAAAACTGAAAAATAAAAAGGTGCAAAGAAGACAAACAAAAACAGCAGCAATCCAAATATATTCAATGTAAAAATGTAGAAGGTTTCTGTACAGGAAATGTAAATGTATTGAAGTGACCAGAGAGGTGTATTATCAGTCTATGACTGGCTGTGCTGACAGACTAGTCAGGTCCAAAGGCTTTGAGAAGGACAGAGAGGGTTTTGTTTAAAAGTCTGGTTGCAGAGGGGGGAAAAATGTTGTCTCTTTGTCTTGAAGTTTTGGTCCTGATGGACGCTCCTGTCCTCAACAGAGGGGGCAGCGTACCTCATGGGGATGAAGTTGCTGTTGCAGGAAATACATCCTCTGCTGGGCTTTGGATATGAAGGAGCTGATGTTCAGCTCCCACTTAATGTCCTGAGTGAGGAAGGTTCCCAGAAAGCAAAGAGACTCCACAATATCCACGGTGGAGTTAGAGGTAGAGCTGAGTTCCTCCTGAAATCCAACACTAGGCCCGTTTTGACTATCGGAACTTCGGGGTAATTTCTGTGAGGGGGAAAGTGACTGGGACAATCCTGTGGCTCAGTCCTCTCAGCTGTTGTGTCTCCATTACAGCTCCACCTTTCCGGAACTTTTGTAAGACGTCAGCATCAACGTCACTGACAAGCGTAAAGGCGCCAACAGACAAGGAAGTGGAGAATAATAAATACAGATCAACAATGGACGAAGAAGCGATGGTTGCGGCGTATTTCGCTGTTTTTATACATACTGTAGTGATGGGAGTGCCGAACAGAAGGATGAGTATACTTCATGACGAACTAATCCAACCTCGAAGACACGGTCATTTTGCAAGCTCCGACAACAACACACAGGTAATTTATCTCGGCGCGGTCTGCTTTCATCATTTTTCTTCATCCCACAACCAATCAGCACGAGTTAACCACATTTCCCACTCCGGGAATCTATCGGGCCGATCCGAGTACCTGCCCCTGATCAGGGACTCTGTTGGTCCCTGAAATGTCCCTGAAGACGGCCCTCTCGAAATGGCCCGCATCAATGGAAACAGTCGCGCGCCTCAAAGTTCCGGTAAAATTACCCCGAAGTTCGGACAGTGGAAACGGGCCTACTATCTCTACTGACCTTAGGACATTGAGATCTAGGTTGCTCTGACTACACCAGTCCACCAGGTGGTCAATCACCCCTCTACCAGGACAACATCTACCATCCTCAAATCATTCTGGTGTACTATTAACTGGATTCTTCGAGTCATTGTCTTCCTGGAAACTCTTGCATTTGACCCAAATTTTAATTATGCTTGTTAACAAATAGAGTTGATAAACAGTTTTTGTTTTCAAGCAGAAAAGTCAGTTTCCTAGCTGCAGCATATCTAAATAAACAGTGTTTTACTCACTGATACTTGGAGCATGTTGAGTTGGATATGTCCGGGTCCAATGGGTGGAATGTGACAGGAGGACTGTGCTGGGCAGACATCAAAAAACCAACAGCCAAGAGACTCAAACTAAAACATGTACCTGTTGGAAAAAAACATGCAGAACTAAGCATCGGTATTCCCTCTTGACGCATTTGGAGCCAGAATTTCTCTCGGTCTTACCTAAAATGCTGCCCAGAGTCAGCTTCCTGCGCCCCACCCTCTCTACAAGCCACACCCCCAGGAGGGTAAACAGGAAGTTGGTGAGGGTGGTGAGTCCAGCCAGCCAGATTGCCAGCCTGTCGTCTCGCACACCTGACATCTGCAGGATGGTGGCGCTGTAGTACCTAAAGTAAAAAGAGTTAATTCATCATGTTTTACTTAAATAAAAAGGACAAAATTATCTAGCAGGTTGTAAAAAATATACAACTAAGCACTCTAGAGGTACTTTTCTAATACCAGTAACACAGCAATGCACAAGTCAATTTTTACAGGTCGACTTCAACCTCATCCACCAATCACAGCCTCTGAACTGGAGTACCATCCACTCATGTACAGACAGTTAGCAATCAGCTAAAAATACTCAGGCTCTTCCTCTCTCTAATACAGTGTAATAATTATACGTGGGACTCCAGTCCCATGTTGCTCCGTGTAGGCAGATTACCTCCAATCATCATCAACAAGGCTCTCAGCTGGCTGTGGTCAATAGCAAACACCTGCATGACGCTCAGTTTCCTGCTCCAACTCTGATATCTTCAAACCGAGAAACCGAAAGTAAAGAAAGTTTTCGAGCAAATAATTTTGCTGGGAAATAAGACATTATAGCAGCAGGGAGCAGCACTGAGACACTTTATCGGAGGGAGGTACTGTACGTCTTCTAGGATCAGATCTGTAATCAGTGTCCTTACATCGTAGTAACCATCACAGGTGAACTAGACGCTGTCAGGATAAGGGAGACTGTCTCTTCAGTCCAAATCGCTCACCGTGTTTGTCTAAAATTAAAAACTCACTGTAGTTTTATAGAATTTATTTCACGTGATCTTTTTGAGCATCTTGTAACATTTCTCTTCTAGGTTTAGCGACACGAACATTCTCAATCAAAATAGAAAAAGCTTGGTCATCATTATCAGAAACATAGCTAATTAAAGGCTAGCTCCCACACTAAGAGACATTCTGGTTCTTGAGCAAACCTTCGTTGATTAGTTCTGATGTGAGGTGTTATTATTGGATTATAGAAGGAAAGAATTCATTTCTGTGTGAAAGCAGATGAGGATGTAATAGATGGAGATGCAAAAGCTTTAAATACTGCAGCACAGCCACAAAGAAAGACATCCTCATTAAAGAAAAAAGCAGAAATAAAACATCTCCAGCCTCGTCCACCTCTCTGTCTCAACAGGGAACTCAGTATTCTGCTTTTCATCTCACCAGAAGCATCCTCGTCTCCCTCTCCCTTCCTCCTCATCTGAATGTCCTCACTCTTTCCCAAAAGCAGGACATTTAACTGAGGGGTTTGCATGAAAACCTTCTTTTAGTTTTCTTTTCTGACGTGAGTTTAAGGGAGAATTACCTAAAACCATACGTAGCATGCAAGCAGAGAGGATATAAATGGGTTTATTAGTCATCCACAAACTTAGATCCACCTGTATGCCAGCACTAGCTGAGCGGAAACACACACACACACACACACACCAACAAGCACACATGAGACGACTGTTTGTGGAGCAGCAGCAGGAGTAAAAGCTCTATTTCTGTTTGCTGCTGCGCTTCATCTCTAACTCAGCTTCTGACTGATTACAACACACACTGCCACAGACGAGCAGACGGAAGCCAAAAAAGAACAACTCAAAACAAATTCACAGAAATACAAACAACTGTTGGACTGGATTGTCTAAATGTGCTTTAGGTGTTTTTAAATGCACAAGAGATGGAGCCATGATTCTACCAAAAGAAAGAAAACAATATTATCTATATTTCTCTCTTTTCAATGCTCAGCTAAACTGGCATTACGGTAATCCAATCTACAGCTGGCCTATCAGGATAACCGACTTACATTTTCATTTATCTTTAGTCACAAAGTAGATTTGTAGACATCCCCTACAGTCTATACTTGTTACTATTCTTTTGATTTTATCAGATCATATTTAAGTCATCATTTTATTCCATGGCCAAAGAAATCCACCTGCAGGCCTTCAAAATCAAAGCTGCAGGTAATTTAAAATAAATGGGATATTGCTTCGACCAATCAGATTTGAGTTAGCAACACTAGGGCTATCTAACAAGTCCATGAAGCATTTTCTCTTCCATTGATTGGCTGTACAGTAGTCTGCGCTAGGGAAAGACAACCGCAGTGAACAGAGTTAAACTTTATTGTTGCAGAGGAGTTTTGTCAAAACACATTTGCTGAAGGAATTTTGTTTTCTTTTTGGCATGTGTGAATGTGTGTGTGAGTGGGTGAAGCACTTTGGGATTTCTTGGACTTCCTCGTTTCAAAAATGTTCCGGGTTTTATTTACCGTATTGGTTTCACGGTATTAAAAATGTTTTGGGACGTTCTGATTAATTTATTTTAAAAGAACAACCTCATTTTGATCAACACAGACGAAGAATTCTTGGTCTCCTTGCATTTTTTAAATTTCAGTCTTTCTAGACATTAGTTCTGCATTTGCTAGTTGATCTTAATAAACATAGCGTTTGTATCGACACATAAATAAGCTTTATTTTTGTATTTTGTGTGTGTTTGGTTTAGTTTTTCCGGAGGTACAAGTCTTCGGGGTCTCAGCTGTCACTCTTGATATCGCGTGACAACCTTTCAGTCTAAAACGCCTACTAGGTGTCAACATGTTTGCCACAGGCTGACAGGAAATACTGCAAGCAGGATTTGAATAAAACAATAGCCTGAGGAGGCTCCATGCGTCTGATAGCCAAAAACATCTCATTACTTCTGCTTCTTCTTATTTTGATCCTTGAACTGAAGATATTATGTAAAAAATGCAGAAACGTATCAGACTGGTAGAGGAGTACATTCACAAACTCATCTCTCAGGTGCTTTAGTCTATTGGTTAATATAAGCCAGTTATCTTCTGAAGGTTGAATAAATAATCTCACAGGCCAGACTCGGGTAGAGTGTTGATATTTTAAGGAAGACGTTTGATCAGTTTATTGGTGCTATGTGTTATCACTGAAATTAGAACAGGAGGTAGAAAAAAACTAGGACAACACTCTTAAATCAATACGTTTAAATCCCGTTTGTCATTTACCTTATTCTAAATTATTAGCTGATTGTCCTCTTCTTGTATTTTACCACTCCCCACTGTTCTCATCTTTGAGGGTTAGTGGTGAAAATGATGCTGCTGAGTCATGGGTGACATTTACAGACACATTTCAGGTTAGTCATGGTGGCTTTAGAGTACACAACTGGTGCTTCTAAAGGATAAAATAAATAGGTGTGCATGTTTTAACCTAAGAATTCTGCTTGTCTCTACATTGCCCTCTTCGAAGGATCCTGTAGGACAGTGATTCTCAAAATGTGGGACCCGTTTTCAGTGGGTTGCAGGCTGTTGCCTGGGCTAAAAACTGTTAAGAAAAAAGGGAATGTCATCTATTAACATTACAAAAGAAAAGAATATCCTGTCTCAGGCTCAAATTGCACCATTTCATTAAATAAATCAATTAGAAATCTTGAATTTATATTAAAGATTGTCCTAATTTTGGGTCATTTTCTGTCATTAATGGGCATTTCTTCAAGGTATATGCTAAGAAAATTAGTATTTTTACATTTCCTTCTTTGAAAATGCCACCAAACTGACTTTGATTTTTAGGCTGAAATGATTCATCGAGTGACTCAAATCACTTAATTAGGCAATGCTATTAGATTCAATGCCTGATCACATGTTTCACAGGGGACAGTTATTACAGTGGAACATCAGTTGGTTATGTGCGATGGAGGATACAGTAGGCTTGGGCGGTATCCAAATCCTCCCCATTTTCTTGCGGTGTACAGTATTAGTGTGACCAGGGTTGGACTGGGACCATAATTTGGCCTGGGCATTTTCGGTCATGGCTCCCACCATGATCACTTACTGCTGATGTTCGGTTCGGACGGCTATGTATCCCGCTGTTGACTGAAGCACTGTAAGCGTGTGCGAACACACCCGTACAAGTTTGCTCCGCAACAGGAAGTGCTGATTAAAACGGGGGAGGGGGACAAATTCCGCTGTTGACTGAGGCCCTAAGCGCGCGAACACACCCGCGGCCGTATGAGTTTGCGCTGCAACAAGGAAGCGCTGATTAAAACAAGCCGCACAGCTAGCAGGCTGCTCGACCATCCTGTCCCGGTCTGGACCGGCCCAAAGTTACCATCAGCTCACTGGTAGTCCAGCCCTGACTGTGCATTTTCTTCATGATGGTGTTGAAATTGATATCGTTGCTATTTGTAAACACCGGCTGTATATCGTATTACCATAATACCACCCAAGCCTAATGGAGGAAGAAAGAAAATTTTAAAAGGAGGAAATCTGAAAAAAGTCAAAGAAGGTTGAAAGTTTGGGATTTTATCAAACAATACAAAGGCAAAACACTACAGCAAAACCTCATTACATAGTTCAGACCAGCAAGGTGCAGCTCCCAGAATCATCCTGCAAAAAGTAAATACGTTAAAAAGTCTAAAGCAAATGAAACATAAATATTCTTTTATAAATTGGAAAATTCTTATTGGTCATTTTGATAATTCCACTATAATTCAAGCATCAACAATTGAGTTTTAGAATCAACCAGAGCAAAAATGCTAATATTGCAGTTGATGCAACAAGCATGTTACAAACTTTTATTATTGTTTTTGCCCATTTATCCCACAAAAAAGCTCTAATTTCAAAAATAAAACTCATAACAATGCCCCTTTAAAAGGTGTCTAATTGGTTAAAAATGCAAAAAACAATGTACATCGTTACAACACATTTGTGAAAGAGTGTAAAAAAGACATATGGAGAGGTAGAGGAATGGTTTTCCTCAGAAAAATGTGGGAGCCAGTGTTACTAATTAAAAGACAAATGAGCTGGAGATTAACTGAGACAGAGAGACTGAGTGTGTGAACGACCAGCTCACCTAGAGACGAGGTGTTAGAGCAGAAAAACAGAAAGATCCTGTACGGACAGAGGAGGAAATGAGGAAAGACCGAAAGGTGAGACGAAGAAAGAAGATGGAGAAAATCCAAAAATGGACTGACACGGGTGTGAGGACAGGGACAAATAGACATACTGGAGATTGGTGTAGAGGGAGAGGAAGTGTGTGAGACATAGAAAGATGACGATTCTCTTGGGAAGTGGCCTATTTTTTTAAATGAATGCATATGAAGACTGAACAGCGTCGCGTTAGAACAAAAACATTCAGCCCAAATGGATTCACTTAAGACTGAATGTTCTGATTCTGAACCACACACACACACACACACACACACTAAATGAAAATACATTTTAATTTACCTTTGCTACTGCCTGTCTGACTGTAAAGGTGAATAAAAATGGATGCATTTATTATTCCAGTGACCGCTGAATCCATTTTGGGGTTGTAGTAGTTAAAGGGGGTGCAGACGCATTCAGCTGCAGCAAAGCAGGCTGGGATTTCTAGTTGTTCCCCAGGGCCCCCATCCAGCTCAACCATCCTGGTAAAGACACCCCCAGGAGGCTTTATTGGTCCACTAGCTCTTCTTGGTGTGAATGTGGAGGAACAGTTGGTCTACTCTCAACTCCTCAAAGAAATGATCAGGGAAATGAGGGGCAGGTGAGTGAGTGGACCTGAAATGAGCAACACCTGTGGAGGAGTGGCATGGTACACAGGAGGAGGAGCAGAGGAAGACTGGGAAGAAACTGAGGCAAACAACTAAGGAGGCAAGGATCATGACCAGTTTAGCATATCTTTGCGTTAATAAAGTTTAGAGATGATGAAATACCAAAAACAGCTTTTGTTTTAATTGTAGTCATGAAGACCTTGCTACGTCAAACAAAATCAACCGGAAATGTCTTGAGTAGGTCTTCAGGCACCATTAGGAATGCACAGTGTCCCCCGCTATGGAAGAGACAAGTGTGATAGGGTTTTAAGCCCGCACAGTTAGAGGTCATGGAAGTTTATTGTTGTGGCGTCAGGGGCCTGGACGGTAGTGTTGAAATCAGGACCATCCAACTCGACCAAGACCAGAGCATACCAAGTCCAAGACCAATGCCAAGACTTCGAGTGCAGCAAGACTGGGTCAAGACCAAGACTGAAGGGGTTTGAGACCAAGACCAAACAAATGGTAGGTAATTTCCAATGAAAACACACAGCAACTATGGAGCTTAGAAGAAACACTAGTTTCAACTGAAAAAACAAACACTTTCAACCTAATCTGTCGTGCCCTAGCCTCCAGCCCCCCCTGCTGTTGGGTTTGTTCTTGTTTTAGATTTATCTTAGTTTAGTCCTTTGTGTTCTTAGTTCTGGTCATCTGTGTTTTAGTTATCCTCTTCAGTTTAGGTCTTTTGTGTTGTAGCTTTAGTCCAGTCTTTGTGTTTACTTTAGTCAGTCTGTGTTTTGGTGGTTCTGTTTTTAGTTTCCCCTCTGTGCTCTGTGTTTCAGGTGTCTTGTCTTGTGATTGTCCACACCTGCCTCTCGTTCTCCCTTGATTGATCCTTTGGTATTTAAGCCCTGCTGTGTCATGTCTCTGTGCTCGTTCGTCTGCTTTGTCACCCCCAGCCCAAGTCCTGTTTGTCCTCAGCCTTAGTCTTTCAGCTTTCTCAGTTTAGTTTTAGTTAGTCCTTCAGTCCTTGCCTCGGTTTGTATTTTGCTACCTTTTTGTAATAAATCCCTTTTTGAGTTTTTACCACTGCCTCGTTCTCCTCCGTTCATCCATCCTGCTTTTGGGTCCTTTTTACTCCTGCACCACCTCGCCTGACATAATCACTGACTAAAAATTATGCTCTGAAGACAAGAGGATGTTTGGAGGCATGTGGACAGTATGCATACTGGGGATTACAATTTTTGCACAACTAAATCAATTTACATTCCAAATAGATCAATCTTCTCTGGTCAGCAGCTGTGTGTATGGGCAGAGCACAGGTCCTCACTGTGTCCCACTCAGTGCAACCACAGCTCAGAGCACAGTTCCAACAGGACAGCCTTTGGAAAACTCAGAAAATCCTTATGATCTCTAAATACATGCTATTTTCACAATTCCCCCTAATAATAATACAGTATACAGTGTTTTCCTTGTTATTCTGATGGCCTGGTACCAAATAACCCACAGACCTGTATTAATCCGGGCTATACCTATATTGATGCTGTCGGGCTAAACCCTTGTATCTCCATTTTTCATCACTTTCATATTTTGACATACATCAGCTCTGTTGGTTATCTTTCACATCTTCCAGTGATTTTATGGATAATTTTTCAAAGTTTTTTTTTTAAGGTGTGATGACTTTAGGGTTTGTTGTTTGTAAAGGAAACACATTTTTTCCATTTCCTGAAAAGTTGAATTTTGGGAGATTCAAGGTTTTGCCTGACGGCGACAGTATTCCGGTTCAGCATGCTTAAACCTAACACACAGTTGTTATTTTTGCATTTAATAATCAACATACAGTTATTATCCAAAATTTCCAACTTGGCACACCAAGATTCTTGTAGTTTTTTTTTTTTTTGTGGGGTTTGTATATCTATTATTTGAAGTGCATGTGTGTGTTGCTGGTGCCCGCTTGTTCAGTTTGTTGTTGTCGGAGGCCAGTTGGCCCTCACAGATGGTCCACTAGACAAATGTCATGTTGGAAATGTCAAGCAAAGCCAGTTTTACATGATCGCTCTGCTGGCTGGTCCACGGGGAGCTGATACTCTATGGCGTGTGCGTGATTTGTGCACATGCTATGCTCCAAAAAAATCATTTGTTTTTTAACGTTTTAAAGCATTCATAGGCGGCTAGATCAA
This sequence comes from Callopanchax toddi, assembly GCA_006937965.1. Classification (NCBI taxonomy): domain Eukaryota; kingdom Metazoa; phylum Chordata; class Actinopteri; order Cyprinodontiformes; family Nothobranchiidae; genus Callopanchax; species Callopanchax toddi. The sequence continues at coordinate 580,984 of SSNR01000041.1, read as the reverse complement.
AACACCCTCCTCCTCCACACCTTCCAATGGAGTCCCAGCATGGCTTCTTTAATGAGAGTTATTGAAATGTCCTCACTAATCAAATGCATAGAGAAACACAACGCTCTCACACAACATGCCACACAGCGTGGCATGTGCTCATTCTGAGTGGCATTTATAATGTGAGTACACACGTTTAGACTTAATGAAGGATTATATTTGAAGCCACACAACATTTAAAACTGCCTGAAAGTTTGTCACCAACACAGGTGTTTCTACTTTGACTGATTACATCCGACACCAGCCTCCATCTGGTGATAATAAGGACATTTATCCACGTCTTCGAAACAAATGTTAATAGTTCAAAGTTTAGAGTTTGCAAGACGTATTTGTTGTATTTCATGTGTACCAGTGTGTGTTGGCAATACAAGAAAAACAATCAGAATGCATGCATATTATAATTTTAAATAAGGATGTCCCAATCTGAGCTGTCATGACTTTAAAAAATTCTGTTTTAAGATAGAATTTTTATCATTTAGATCAGGGGTTTCCAAAGTGCGCTGGCCCTTTAAGTTATTGTGATTTTCCAGTACATATTTCCTCCAAACAATTAAGTTCCTCATTTTAGAAAAGTAACTTTTATTGTTCTGGAACCAATATTTTAGTCACAGTTTGAAATAGAGATGCACCGATTCTGGCTCTGAGGGCTGATACCAGTTGATGATTTTTCGGCAGCTCTGACCTGCGGATATCAATTATGACTTATCTTTAAAAATTACAAGAATGTATTTGTCTTTATGTCTCTGATTAGCTTGAAAAAAAAAAAAGTTTTCTAGAAGTAAAAACTTCCACATGAAAGATCTGTTAGCATTAGGGCTGGGCAGTATGGCAAAAAAAAAAAAAAAGTATCACGTTTTTTCTTGGAATTATATCGGTTTTACAGTATTTGACGGTATTTTTTTTACACGGCCGTTACTACCCATAATATTTTTTAATTATGAAATAATTACTGCACTAGATCAGCTTTTAATAGTCCATTTTACTTTCATATGCAGAATATCATAGTTTTCTCATGTCCAGTCACAGGCAGGTAAATACATAACCCCTTCAAAGTATGTTTGTCAAAAGAGAGAAGTAATTAAGATATAAATAACCTACCGTGAAACGTTTTTGCGTTGTTATCTGACCCACCGCTGGCTTTTTTTTCCATCAGCGGTCCCTTTAGCGAACACGTCTTTAATGGACGTCTAAAGCCTGATTTATACTTCTGCGTCTGCCTCAGGACGGACTGACGCAACGCCATTATGCGTCGACGTAAGCTCTCTACGACATGCTCGCAGAGGCTGACGGAGACGGGCCCAAAATTATAACTATGTGTCAAAAGCGACGGACAACGCATGCCTGTGATTGGTCGGCTCAACACCCCGTGATCATTTCCGGCTTGATGCTGGTATCAACAGAGTAGTAATAGTAGAATCTCGCGGAAGCAGATATGGATCAACTCGAGAAACGTCTGGCAGACAAAGTACGAACATTTATATAATGCAGTGGTTCCCAAACTGGGGGGCGCTGTGTAACAGCAGGGGGGGCGCGGGATGATTTATTCAGTTATTAATAAAATTAAAAAAAAATTTAAATTAAAAAAAATATTTATTTTTTGAGTGCTAGGCAGGGTTATCTGGGGTGGATGGGTGAGACTGACCTTGCCTCTGCTTTGCTGTCCCCCCTAATCTCTCACCTCTGGGGAGATGGTCTGTGTGTCCGATTCACCGCAGCGCGCTCAGAGCTGCAGAGAGCAGGTGGGCGTGACCAGGTTGCAGTGCAGCGCGGTGCGCAGAACGGAACACCGGTTATAATATTAACATTCATTATTATGAGATCATGAGAAAAAGAGAGAGAAATGAGGGGTGCACATCATTTTTTTATGGAGACACTCAGGGGAGAACCTGGCGCTGATGCGCAACTCCTCGCGGGGAGGTGAATGGGTTTGGACAGCTCTGTGTTTGCGTGCTGGCGCAGCTTGTGCGTGTCAACCAGTCTTCATAGCCTGAACGCTTATGAGAGCTCCTTCAGAGCCACCACAACAGGAAGTGTAGTTAAAATCAGCATCTGATAACGGGCTGAGTGATCGGACCGCAAAGCTCCCCATGCGCAAAGACGCGTTTGGGCACCTCGTGCGCACTGACGGAGCGCACGAGTCTGGACGATTCAGTAACGAGCGCGCGCGACCTTGAACGCGCAGTGCCGGATCCGAACCTCCACAGACCCCCCCCCCATCTATTTTATTCTCAAATCGCACACAGGACACTGTTTGGAGGACAACTCAACACAAAGGAGATCTGCAGCAACAAGCCGCTCACACCAGTCACTGAAGATGAGAGAACAATTTTTTAAAGTAAAAATAAACCTTTACATTTTTTATTTTCATTTTCTCAGGGAATTTGTCATTTTTAAAACCCATTTTGCACTGAGGCATTTTTTAAAGTTTCTATTGAGCTGTAAAAGTGGTTAGTTTGTTGTTTTTAAAGAAAAGGTTGAAGTTTATTTTAACATGTAGTTAAATGCAGTTACTTTTACTTGTTCAGATCTCAAAGGTTTGATGTGAAATAACCTGTAATGGAGTTTGAAAATGAGATTTGTCTGTTCGCAGTGTTTGCGTGTATGTGTGTGTGCACGTGCGTGCATGTGTGCACGTGTGTGTGTGAGAGGGGGGGCACGGGAAAAATTGTGTAAAATTAAGGGGGGCCCAGAAGAAAAAGTTTGGGAACCACTGATATAATCCATCAGTGTCCCTAAAGGGTTAAACAAGAGCTACATATTCGCTCGTCGTCTGCCTCGTCCTCACTGAACGGACGGACATTCAACAGACGCCGCTGTCTCCTCACTCCTGTTTAATTCTTTTTAACAACATTGTTTGTTCCTCGAGATCAATCTGTTCAAACTCAATCAAAATTCGCTCTCTGTCGGCCATTACTGAGCTGAAGTAAACAAACTTTGGTCAACCGGAGGCATTACTGCAGAAAAGTTATGCGCCCTCTGCTGTCCTGGTGGAGAATTGCTTCACAACACTGATGGAGAAGTTAAAATCAAAAACGTCTCCGTCAATACGTGTGCGTGTGAGCGCAAACGTGCTGTCGGAGACGTATAAACCAGCCTTAACTGAGTGCTACTAGCCATTTTAGCTGCGGAGGTGAAGGGTACAGATCTAAGCTTGACACATTCCTGGTAATTATTATTGCAAGACATGTTTTCGGCTAAGGTGGTGAAGCTGCTGGTTAGCCCCGCCGGCTAGCTCCGCCAGCTAGCGGCTAAGTCACGTTCGACTTTTTAAACCTGAAAATCCCCGAAACAACAGACGTGCGCGTGCCTCCTCTTTTTGGAAAAAGTTCCTCTGGGTTCGTAATTTGTAAGTCGCCATGACAACTCTCGCTAGTCGCCATTCTTGGTTCAAAAGTTTCACTCGTGCTGGGGTGTTGTGTGTCGCGGTGAAATGTGTCCCCACCAGTATTGGGAGTAACGCGTTATTAAGTAACGCGTTATTAAGTAACGCGTTACAGTAACTACGTTACTATTGCGGTAACGAACACGGTAACGCGTTAGTCTCCCAAAATCAGGAACGCGTTCCTTGTTACTGGGCTTTTTTTAGGCTCGTTATTCGTTACTTTGCGTCAGGCGGGCCCGGCGCCAGCGGGAAGAAACGGAGGAGGCGTGTGACCTTATAATGGGGGGGGGCAGCCGGTCGCGAGAGACCCAGAAACCGGGTCTTCACCTCAACACCGGACCGATCTGGTTCATCTGCTCCTCCTGGTCTGAGGTGGCCCGGGTCGGAACTCTAACCGCCCGCGGTTCCCGGAGGCCGGAGTCACCTCCGCCTCATCTGGAGCTCTCCAATCGCTTCTCATCTTTATCAAGTTTCAAACTTTCCACCTGCTACAACGAGACGGCAGACCCGCCTGCAGCTGGTGGCGCTGAGCTGTGAACTGGACCTGGTCTCATCCTCCAGGCCCACGCTGCGCCATCCGAACACAGCAGGTGGTTCGGTAAAGTTGGAGTTTTAGCAGCTCATCCTGTATGTCGTTGTACGTTTTTGGACCGTGAGAAGGTGAAACCACTGGATTTAACAAAATCTGAGATGAAAGAGTCGGAGTTCGTCGTTGCTTGTCGGTTTTTTGGACGTAGCTGTGCTGCTGGTTCTGAAAAACCGTGTCAGCTCTTTTCTGATAGCAGCCTGTGGTCAAAGCTGAGTGGAAACTAAGATCTCCTTCTGAGGAGACTGAACTCATCAGTCATGAGAAAACAGCAGCTCTACTTAATAAAGGTAGGATGGATCAAATTTAAATATATAAGTTGGTTTGAGGACCATCTTGTTGTTTTGATTGAACGTTTTTGTTACAAAAATTTTAGTTTGATGCAACTTGAAATGAGTTAAGAGTGATAACTGTTGAAGTTCTGGTCTATTTGATACCGGGCTGTCAGAAAGACAGAATAAAAAAGTAACTGACGTATTGATCAGCTCTGAAAGATCCACCAGTAATTTACATGAAGCCCTCAGCATCAATAAATCACAGTACATTTAGGTGCAATTTATAATATATAATTGTTTTAATTATAACATACTGTAGTTACTTTCCCTAGTAACTAGTTACTTTGAAAGTAACGAGTAACTTAAAGTAACTGAGTTACTTTTGAAAGAAGTAACTAGTAATGTAACTAAGTTACTATTTTAAAGTAACTTACCCAACACTGGTCCCCACTGCCAACATCCAGGACGCTGTGTGGGCTATTCACCGGTATAGCGGTATATGAACAATTCATATTATAACCAAACAAAAACACCGGTATCCGGTACGAACCGGTATACCGCCCAGCCCTAGTTAGCATTAATTAATGCTTAGTGAATTCACAGACCGAGAAAAATGTCAGATTTTTTTTATTGCTGCTTGGCGATGGTGCGTTCACTGACACTTTTAAGCCCTGGATTGATTGATCACTAATCAAGCTGATCAGATTTGGCCAATTCCAGGCCCCAGCTGACTTGGTGCATCTCGTTTCAAGCACCTTTTTAAAAATTCAAGCTTTTTTTTCCCCTTTTCTTAGTTAAAAGGAGCTTTTTCATAATTTTGGTAAATACCACGTTAAAATAAAGGATTTAAACACATCTAAGAACTCTAAAAAGAGTTGATCCATAACAAAATGAAAAAAGTTAGGAGTACAATTGAAGGAAAAGGGATGACCTTCATTGTGTTCTCCAAGAGTAGTCAGCTATGAAAGGTCACAACGAAGGAACACAGAATAACTTGTAAGAAACAGGAGTTTTTCCCTCATATAGGCAGAGGTTATTGTTCATCAGTCCACCATCAGAGATCAATGAACAACAAAAGGTGGAATCAGCAGGCGGAACTACAAGGATAAAATCAATGCTTTAGAGAAAAGAACACTGCTGCTCCGACTCACACAACCCAACATCCAATAACTCAATCCAAAAAGACCAGATGTGATTCACTAAAGCCGTTTTGAGGAGAAACCTTTGAATATTCCATTCTCCAGTCATATCTTAGCATAGATATTGTAGTAAAATAACCCTAAGGAGTATTTTGGTGGAATACGTACACCCATCCATCCCTTCATTTGGAGGCTGACAGTCGAACAGCAATACTTGGACACAAACAGTCCTGACACCTGACATTGCTTCTTTTTCCTGAGTGATGGATTATTGACAAACATGTTGCTTTCGCCTCAGGTTTATGAGAAAATGTATGAATTTTGAATCAGTTTGTGTGTGTATGTAGGGGTGAGAAGCCATTTATTTAACAACCGGAGTCCAGAGAGTGAAAGCACCTGACAAATGAGGTGGAATAAACCCGCCGGTGGGTATGTGACTGTGCAGGTCCTCCCATCCTGCAAGTAGATTTCACAGTTTTCAGGTCATCTTGTTTTGTTGTTCATTAGCTGAAAAAGCAGCACTCATCATCTTTAGTTATGATTTGTATTTATTGTGAATTTGAAAATGTTATTTAGCTAAAAAATGGACCACATTTACATTTACACAAACTTAAACTGCACAACTTGTTTTGCCAGCGACCTCTGTTCTGTCTGAATGTACAAAAAGAGTCTGAATTCTAAAGTGAATTTAAATACTGTAGCAACAATTTCCCTGTGAATCAACTCTTTGCTGTGTAATCTGTTGATTTACAGCCCAATGAATCACTTTGACATGTCTAAAATTAGATTTTTGTATACCAGGTAACTAAATGTACTAAACAAAAAACTTTCACTGGACTGGGACCAAAAAACGGCCCTGGTACTTTTGACCGTGGCAGCCCATCACTCGGTACGCAAACCATGGTTGTGGGTTTGTCCCAGGGGGATGCTACTGAGCAAACGCGTTGGTTTCTGCAGGTTTAAGGAAGCCAAATTTAAGGCTTTTTAAGACCCCCTTTAAGGCTACTTTGATCAAATTTAAGACCTTACATTCACGAAATGGGAAAGGGGATGTGACCACCTTACAAATAGTTTTGAATAAACCTTTATTGGAACTGAAAGTGCAGAAAAAACACCAAGATAATTGATCTGCATTATATCTTACGGATAATAAAAAAGCTTTTTTTCCCCCTGAATGAACAAGATAACTTTTACAAAATAGAAATAAGCTCTGTTTTACTGGATTAACGAGATAACAACAGCCTTAAGTGACCCTTGCAGTCCGGTGTGCTGCTGAGTTTCAGCTTTGTGAGATTCCCAGTTTTATACTGGATGCCACTTTGTTTGTGGAGTTCCTCGACCCAGTTCGTGATCTTCGTAACCCGGAAATCATAGGGGCCTTAGAAATTTAAGACCTTTGGACACTGAATTTAAGGATTATTTATCATTTTTAATGATATTTAAGGCCTTAATTTTGGAAACGCAAATTTACGACCTTTTAAGGCTTTTTAAGGACCCGCAGATACCATAGTACGTAGTTGCCCGCTACTGTATGTAATCACGGGCTTCGTGCTTTGTAACCGTGACATAACACACCGCTGCCCGGGCTCGACTCTTCGTAAGTGGGAAAACTTGATCAATCGTTGAGGGATCAAATACTTATCTCCTCCACTGTATCCCATCACCTATCCCCTCCATACGGAAGTCAAATTTCAAGAAAGAATCAAAAATCCAGATACCTCCTCTACCCTAAAATACCACACTTGGAAACAGTCCCAGCATGGATGTCTCAGGTTTGATGTCAGCAGTCAGAATTCGTTTAGCTGTCCTGATAGATTCTGGACATTTGATGGTAATTACTGTGACAGCGTCTAAAGGGCATCCTGTCAGAGCACAAGATCAAAAGTAGCTTCAGGTCAATCAGCAAAAATCAATGTCCTGAAAAAACTATTTCAATAGTAAAATACTCAACAGATCAAATCATCGATTTCTGGTCATCTAAACCAATCACAATAACTCAACCGCAGGTACTGTCTGATAACTGATCTGGTAACTATCATCAGGTCTCCACTAATACAGTATTACCCTCATTGTTGTCTGTGTGTGTTAGCTGATTATCACCAGGATGAATTTCATCCAAGTTTGCCTGCATAAATGAATTTCATTAGGTGGCAAACTGCCACCGCTGAGAGGGCTAATTTCCATTCAAGTATGCACGACCAGAAGCGAGCGTATGTAGCTGTGGGAATGAACACCGATCGTCCAATCAGCATCTTTGGATTTACCTCCTCTGTGTGTCCGTTATCATCTCTTCTAGACCTGCTGTTGTGAGTCGGAGCTACCAGAATAAATTGGTAAGGACTTTACGAAAAGTTTTTTCAAGTTTCAAGATATTTCAGGCTGGATTTGGGATAACTTAACTGGATGATCTGACCGTTTTCTTTTACAGTGGATCAGAAGGACTCACTTGTTAGAAATCTTTTTTTAAAGCTTACAGAAGATTTTCTTGTGAGACTCAATTACAGCCGTTCTGTGAGCATTTGGCTTAAAAGAGGAATAGAAAATCTGTGAAGTCAGTCAATCCGCTCTTGTTAAGTCCTTGTCATGAGAGTGAGCACAGCGACAGACAAAATGTGCTTTTTGACTTTAGTTTGCATTTTTTTGGCCTGTCTGCCACCTCTTTCACTGCTCGTTCCTTTTTTCTCAGTGCCAGTCTCGTGTTTAATCAGGGAAAGCAGCTGGGGACGAGGAGAGAAAAGCTCGTCCCTGAGCTGTGCTGATTCACCGACCTTGTCTGGATCCCGCCGGCTAACAAGGCTAGCCTTGCATTTTCGCAACACAAGGCAGGTGGTGGGCAGGATGCTATCTGGGTTTACAGAAAACCTGCAGACATTCACACAGGAGCACTTTGTTAATCCCAAGTTATACCCACCTTTATTTCCCTCCAAATGGGGTTGTATTTTAACAACGGAACACCGTGCAATATAGAAAAAAGATAAAACCAGTGACCGAGACAACAGATTAATTAGAAAAACGTTACTGATGTAGGTATTTGACAGAAATAGAGGCATTATTTTACTTAAACTCAATGGATCAGATGTTTTACAGTAAGTTGTTTAAAGGTTTGAGTAGCATCTACATAATAAAAGAATACAAACTGATGCTTTTTTTAACCCAAGAAATTGGTAACGTTAAGCTGTGATGATGACACGCTGCTAGTAATTAGTTTTGCAGAAAGATTTGCTTTTGCATCACAATCTACCACTTATTTTTGTGCTTCCTCCTAATCTTTTTTAAGGGACCGAAAAGCTCTTTATATGCAGACATTTAAAAAAGTTTATGTACACATGAGTAGTTTAAACCCTCACGCATCCTTTTGGACATTTTGGTCCATTTGGATGCCCCTGTCACCTCTACAGGATCTTAACAAAAAATATTTCAGCTTTGGATTGAAATAAATAGGGATGCACCAATACCACTTTTTTTCAAACCGTTACGATACCGATACTTGAATCTGAGTGCTTGCTGATACCGATACAGATACTTCTACTGCACAAAAAAATGCAATGAATTGGAAGACAGGTTTTATTTTCTTCTATTTTTGGTTAAATTTAACAAGTACGAGTGTATGGTATCGTATCGGGCCGATACTGGCATCGGTTAACTTTAACGAGTATGAGTACATGGTATCGGTATCGTATCGGCCCGATACCGGTATCGGTGCATCCCTAGAAATAAATCTCGTGACATAGCAGAAGATCATCAAAACAATATCATCGCAAATGTAACCAAAGCTAAAGACAGTCCAACAAAATATTAGGGTGTGACGTTTTCTTTGGACAATTTTCTTTGGATATTATACAGGTTATCTAAGGGTGAGATTTTAAATAAAGTGGACAAGTGGCTATGATATTTTATGAAGGGATGGATACCGGATTTACAGGTTCTCTAAATGTCTTGCTTTCCTTTCTAGCCAGAGCCAGAAGCACTGCAGATTTCTTTCACACACACATAAAAAACACAACCAGCACCACATTTCAGTGATGAGAAGTAAGTTGCGAAACTCGCATACTTGTGTGATGTATTTCACCTGCTGAATGAGCTCAGTCGGTCATCTCAGGTGCCAATGTCAACTGTTTTTATGTTGGCCAATAAAGTGGCTCACGGTCAAACTGAACATATGGTTACAGTGAGTGACCAGGGGGACATTTAACATTTGATATTTGATGTTTTACACATTAGCAGGGATTCTAAAAGAGACTAAACCTGGACAGGATCACTTATCTCTACTTTTAAATGAGTTTGAGAATCACTTCCAACCACAAATGACCCATGAAATTCAATAGAATGGATCCGCGACCCATTTGACAGGTAGATCAAACGTCACCTGGTGACCAAACTATTCATGAGTTTTGTATATGTTTATATACAAAAAGTGTACTTCCTTCAAACTCTCCTTCTACCATTCCTGCAGCTTCATTTTCTCTGTAGTGACACCTACTGTTTTGGAGGGGAACACCAGGATAGTAATGCCAAATAGTTTAATGTACATGCAGCAAATGATAGTACCGCATACTGTGGTATAACTTGAGGAACTGCATATAAACCCCTTTCTGAAAATGCATCTTCAACCCCTACTTTAAGTTATTTACTGCATGTCCTTTTCTCCTCTCTGTTTCCTGACTTTACGCCACCTTGCCACTAATTGCATCCAGTTAAAGCAACTGATGCACCAACGCTGTCACCAAAAATAAATAAATCTTAAAGTTTAGACATTTTCTTCATTATATTTACCGAGGAAGTATTCAGAAAAAGACTCATTTTCTGTTTGTTATCGTGTCTAAGCTGATGTGAAAGATATTTGTGTGTCTGAGGAAACCATGTTCATCAGGAAGTAGAAGAAGTCATCCACTAATTGGAGGGTCAGTTTTTCCATTTCTTTGATCATCCAATCCACATGTCAGTGGGTACAAAACTGAAGAACCTAATTGCTCCTCATATGCCGTCACTGTGGGACAGAAAGTGATCCATCTAGGACATATGTGTGAAACACAAGGCCCACGGGCCACCGCCACGTCATTTAATGTGGCCCGCGAGAGCTTAAAAGGTCTGAGTATTCAGAAATAAATAGGTAAAAAGCGTATTTTGACCAAAAACTACATTTCCCACAATGCATGTCAATTGTGTTACCCGCGACTTGACGGCTTACCGCCACTACAGGGCAGGGTGCACACAAGCAGTAGGCTGGTCCTCATGAGAACCGGATTTCGAACGCGCCTTTGCGGACCAGCGCTGCGCGGTCCCGATGGGAGACCCTCGATCTGACGAACTTCACATCCTGTTGCAGCGCAGTGAATGAGTGATCACATGACCTCTGAAGCTAGTGGACACACGGTAGGACCTCCGCTCCGACACACACACACACACACACACAGCATCTCCAGTGCGCCATTATGCACAGCTCGGCGCGCGCTTTAACACACACACAATCACAGTACGTCCGACCCACGCACGCAGCTCACACATGCCCAGTAGGGGTACAACGGGTCACAATGGATCCGTGATCTGAACAGGTCACCCTCTGTGGTTTGGGACACGGTTTGCGATCCAGCTGGCTGCGCTCGCGCGCTTTATTAACTCCTCCCCGACCCGACAGCTCGCGCTCTCAAGCTGCTGATAAATAATTCCCCTCTGAGAAAGACGTTCATTTTGTCATCACATATCCAGTTCTCTTTATCAGAATCAGTCATTTTAGTTGACCAGAACAAAGGATCACTGGTCGATTGTTGATCCATGATGCGTGCGCGCACGGGGAGCTGCTGATCCTCATCCCTCCGTCAGCTGATCATCCTCTTCTCTGATGGCAAACCAGATTAACCAGTTTCTGCCTAAGATAACGTGTCGTGTTGGACTTTTATACGAGCTAATGAACATTAATATTAATGGTGCTCAGTCAGGAACAATCAGAACACCTTGATCGTCACGCCTCCTCACCTGCTGCAGCTGTCTGACTGCAGTGAGGAAGAAACCGGGTCATCGCTCTGTCAGACCGGAGAGGTGACTAGTAGAAGGCTTTTAATATTTAATTGGTTTAAATATGTTTAAAAGTTTTATTTAAGCATCAGAATGACCTCATGAGTTAAAGGTTGTTTGAAATATTGAGCATTAAGCAGAAAAATGTTGAGCCAACAGCAAATCATCATCATCAACCCCCCCCCCCAATGTGCGGACCAAACCCCAGAGCCAGGTTCTCCCTTGAGGACATGTGATGACAGATTGTGTGCACCCCTAACTATAACACATGTTTTGATCGAAGTTATTATAACTTTGATGTATTTTTAATTCACTTGAATAGTTTGATCCTTGATTGATGGAGTTCAGTGGGTTTCATAACCTGACAAATCAAAAGGATTTATGCTATAGCAGAGCAACAAGCAAACCTATTTTTCATGCATTTGTAATGTTTTATCTTGTATACGTAATAAATTCAGAGTTATGTAACGTTAAGGAGTTGTTACATTTATTTTACATTTAATTTGGTTACATTTTTAAGTTATCTGGCCCTTTGAGGCCAGCCATTATGCTGATGAGGCCCTCGGTGAAAATTAGTTTGACACCCCTGATCTAGGATAAGAGAAGTGTTGAATGAACGCTGTAACTAAATGTGCGCAAAGTAGCAACTAGGACAGAAATACAAATGTGGCCCACTTTATTTTTAAGTATACGTCTTGATTAAAGGTATTGGCATGTCTTAAACGTATTAAAAGCTCAGCTGAAACAATATGCTGTCTGCCTGTTAGCGACCTCTGTTTTAGACAGTTCAAAAGTTCGAGCGCAGGACATCATTACCTTAAGTTGAACATTAACTGCAAAATCAAATTAAAGAATCATAAAACCTAAATTGTGAACATGTTTAAAATGAGGAATATATCAAAGTTTCAGTTCAGTCACATAAGTCCAGTGTTCAGATTTTAAATAATGCTTCTACTGTGAAGTCTACTTGAGATATAGAGCTCCAAAGAGGGTGGGTGCCATTTCACCAGTATTCAGCTGTTTAAAGGGAGAATCTTGCCAAAAGCACCAAAAGTCAAAGCACTTTATTCCTGTACATGTTGATGTATGACAGCGGTCGCGTTAACTGAATATTTTCCATCATTGACCAATTTTTCTTTTCAACTTTGACGGAAAAATCTGAAGACTGTCGGTCATTTTGAAAAAAATTAAAATTCACAAACCTGTGTGTGCACGCGCGTGTCAGGCTTCGCATTATGTAGAGAGAAAATGACAGGCTGTGGCCGTTTTCTCGCTCCGTGACCGCAGTAGACACCAGGGGGCTCATTTATAAAACTTGCTTACGCAAAAAAAACAGGCCTGAAAGTTGCGCAAGTCACTGTTGACGCAAACTTTGGGATTTGCAAAAAGCACATTTTGGAGACGGGAAATCTGGCAGCACAGCTGGTGAGTTGGAAAAATTATTAATTTATGACACAGACAATAGGCTTGCGAACGCGCACCTACACACACACACACACACACACACACACACACAACCAACAGTCACCTCCACCCCCGTTTCTGAACGGAATAAAAATGAGAATCTGAATGAAAATATGTCGCGTTTAGGACTTAGATCACAGTTTGTTCATGCACACGTCTTCAAATATTTATTCTAACGGCAATTATTGGTGCTTTATTTGTGATCAGGTGTGAATCAATTATTGTCTCTACGAGACATGAATACTGCAGGGATACTTGTGCGTAATGGATGCGCTCCATCACGTCAATATGTGGCAGAATGATTTAGATTTAGAGCAGCCCTTTGAATCTACCATCTGAACTGGGCCCAGTGTTAGATCAACCGAACCATCAGAGAACCATCAGAACTGTGTGATCTCTGTGTCATCGGCGCTCCTGCAGCTTCTAACCACTGCAGGTTCCTTTCAACCTGCTGGTTCAGCAGGAATTATCCGACAGGTCGGCTGATATTTATTCGATAAAATGAACAACATGACATTTCCTGGCTGATGTCTCTTTGGATTAAATATTTTCATTAAATGTTCCCCTTAATACTGAACTCTGAGTCACTCAGAGCGCTTCACAGCTCCGCGACCCTCAGTGGGGGATGACGCGGCCAAGGAACAATTACAATATTATTTAAAGTGAATGAAAATTAAATGCCGTTGAAAATGCCATTAATATATATTTTTTATATTATGAAGTGACGGATAAAAATAGATTATGACCAAATTTTTTGTCGGTCAAAATGACGGACTACAAAAAAGTCTAGCGCGACCTCTGATGTATAATTTGCATCTTTCCCATCGCTGCAGTGCATGATGACTGATAAAAATCTTGACAGACTTGCAAACAGAATAGCAGTGAGGGAGCTTCATCCTGACGGAAGACGCAGGAATGCTGGGTGAAAATAGGTCACTGTTTGATGCAGGTAGACTAGAAGACTGGCACACGCATAAGTCAGGGAGACAGATAGGTGGAGAGGGACCGTGACAGATTTAGTTTGTCCCGTCTGCAGTTCAGTGAGTTGGCGACAGGAGATGAAGATAAATACATGGCCGAGGAGGCAGGCAGTCAATACGGAGACATTCACGCAGACACAAAGAAAAGTGACGGATTCACAGCTTCACCCCAGCTAATAACAGCTGATTCTCTCTGAACGCTCATCTCCGACTTCCCATCCATTCAGCTGCCATGCTCCAACCAAATGCACGCACACACACACACACACACGTGAGAGTGTGTATGCTGCATGCACAAGTCACACATGTGGAAAAAAGGAAGCCGTAGTTTCACATTCCTCGTACGAGCACACACTCACCGCACTGCTCTCACCTCCTGCTGGTTGCTAGGCAACAGCACACATCCACAGATTGTTTACAGAGCCTTGTAATATGGTTCATCTCAGGGGGAGGGGGGCATAGACAGATGACACAATCTCCTCAGATGGAGAGATAAGAGGAATAAAAGAGGAGCGTCCATTCACGGGCAAGTGGGCAGTAATGCAACGAGGCTGCTGCTCCCGCGGGAACGATGCGCTTTGAAAGATGAGAGGAATGTGATTTAATCCTGGAGGCAGACGCATTCGTCTAGATCTCTGGTTTGGAAGGGATTGCCTGACACACACTTGGTGTTATGTTTCCCTTTTGTTTTGGTTGAAAGAGACAAAAACACGTTTGATTTCTGCTTCGGTGGCCATGTGGGTTCGTTTGATTTGATAACAATATGAACAGAGCAGTGCAGGCTCGTGTTCACACTCACATGACGGTGTTGATTCCTGAAAGCTGCTGGAACATCTGAAGACCACAACCCACCAGGAGAGCTCGCCGGGTCGGGGGGTAGGTCAGCATCCGCCAGATCACAGGGCCATCTGAAGACGACAGAAAAGCCTGACTTTACTGTGAGTTTAACTTATATGAAGCACACAAATGAAGCAGACACAAGAAAAACTGATCTATGTTAAAAAAAAAAGACTATCATGGGGTAAACTGCTGGGTAGAGTAATTCTAAGAAATGACTCAGACTCCATTTACTGTACTTTACTGCACTTAACACGTCTGACAGCAAATGTTACGAAGAAAGGATTCAAGCTGATTTTAAGATGTAGTGTTTCTGCTAGAAATAGGACTTTTTAAATGTCAAATACAATGACATTCACGCCACCGAGAAGAAAAAACCTAAGGAAGTAGAGTCGAAATTAAAGTTAAGAGAGAAGAAAAGAGGAAGAGTCAAATAACAGTCAACGTACAATTTCAAGGAAAACGTTGAATATTAAGTACAAAAACGTAAAATTAACGTTTTGAGAAAAAAGTTAAAATACTATTTCCCCCAAAAAGTTGACCTAACATTTCCAGAATAAAACTGAAATGTTCAGAAAAAAGTTGAAAGACAGTTTTGAGAAAAAAGTCACAATGTTGAGGGGGAAAAAAAAAAAAATCAATATACTCGCCTCGCCTCGCCTTCTTCCGCTTATCCGGGTCCGGGTCGCGGGGGCAGCATTCCAAGTCGGGCAGCCCAGGCCACCTTCTCCCCGGCCAAGTCCACCAGCTCCTCAGCTGGGACGCCCAGGCGTTCCCAGGCCAAACTGAAGATGTATTTCCTCCAGCTTGTCCTGGGTCGACCTGGGGGCCTCCTGCCGGCAGGACATGCCCAGAACACCTCCCGAGGGAGGCGTCCAGGAGGCATCCTTACCAGATGCCCGAACCACCTCAACTGGCTCCTTTCGATATGGAGGAGCAGCGACTCTACTCCGAGTCTCTCCCGGATGTCCAAGCTTCTTACCCTATCCCTAAGGCTGAGCCCGGCCACCCTGCGGAGGAAACTCATTTCGGCCGCTTGTATCCGCGATCTCGTTCTTTCGGTCACTACCCAAAGCTCATGACCATAGGTGAGGATTGGGACGTAGACCGACCGGTAAATCGAGAGCCTTGCTTTCTGGCTCAGCTCTCTCTTTACCACAACAGACCGGTTCAGCGTCCGCATCACTGCAGACGCTGCCCCAATCCGCCTGTCGATCTCCCGCTCCCTCCTTCCCTCACTCGTGAACAAGACCCCGAGATACTTGAACTCCTCCACTTGAGGCAGGACCTCTCTCCCGACCCGGAGTTGGCAATCCACCTTTTTCCGGTCGAGAACCATGGCCTCAGATTTGGAGGTGCTGATCCTCATCCCAGCCGCTTCACACTCGGCTGCGAACCTCCCCAGCAAGAGCTGAAGGTCAGAGCTCGATGAAGCTAGGAGGACCACATCATCCGCAAAAATTTATTTATATTATTATAATTATTATATTATTTATTTATATTTAAAATTTGCAAAAATCAATATACTATTTCTTAAAAACTGTCAAAATTTTGAGAAAAAAGTCCAAATATTATTTCCTGTATATGATCAAAATAGACTATTTCAAGAAGAGCTTGAGGAAGCTAACCCCATTGTACTCCTGATTCCGATTGTATTTGTTTTCTTTTTATAATTATTCTAAACGAAGGTTCTGAGTGTTTCTGCTGAGTAAACAAATAAAAAAGATATGAAATACTTTGTGCAGTTTGCCGACTGCTTCTAGCAACACCCATAGTGGAAAAGGTCACATATTTACAGAAATGTTTAAGTTAATTGATTTACAATTGAGATCATTTGAGTTGACAAGGCTTAACTTTAACCGTTAAAATAACATTAAAATAAGCAGAGTAAAAGGGAATATAAAAGTACCACAAAACATTAGCTCAATATCTAAAAAAGTGACCGAGTTATGACCATTTTCCTGTTGGCTAAAATTAGCTAACGCAGTCATCTTGATTTGGATTTACACCATAAGTTAATCAGTTGTAGATATTTGCAGATTTGAACACGTTTGCCGGCGTTAGACCATGTAATCTGGAGCGAGTCAGAATCAGCACGGCATAAAGCGAGTTAGCTCCTTCGCTAATCAGAATCCCTTGATTCGTCATTTTACAATGACATTCTGTTTCGGTACATCCTTACCAAGGTCAGACATACAGCACATAGAAAACACAGTAGGGCGCCCCCTTTATGCAGATGAAAGGATAATAAGAGGGAGGGGGGATGAGGGAGAAAAACAGGACCCCCAGCTCTGCTCCAGAGATAGGATGCAAAAAAAAAACCACCTCAACATGTAAGCACATACAATAGACAATACAATACAAGTCAGGTGGGTGGGTGGGACCAGGAACAGGTTGCGCTGAATTCTTTTCATAATTAACGGAACTCTGTTGCCACGATGGAGAACTTTAATCCATGCGTTAGACATACGTTATCATTCTGACCAATGAAAACATCCCACAGCATCAGGCTGCTTCATTGTAGTGATTATGTTCACAAGTTGTTTCCTTTGTGCACCAGAATGTTCTGTTTCAGTCTCATCTGATTAGACAACATTCTTCTTCAATAAATTAGTATTAAAAAAAAGTTAAATGAGATCTAAATACACGAAATGACCAAAAACATGCTTGTATTTAGATCTATTTCAGGCTTTCTCACATGTATTTCTTTAGAGCAAAAAGTCATTTTGTGAGTCAACAAGTCATTAACATTAGAAGTGTGAGTTTAGTTTTCATGAGATGATTAGAAAGCACTTGTTTAATCATGAGCTGAGTACTGGTTGAGTAAAAATTGTACTCAGTCTATTTCTGTCTGACAATTTATCCTCCCTAAACTTTTCTCCAATTTAACAACTTTAACATTTGTTTTCTTGCCATAATGATGCTGTTCATTTAATCAACCGCTTTACATTAGGCTTGGGCGGTATCCAAATTTTTATACCGTCAAACTTCTTCCACATTTTCCCGCGGTGTACGGTATGACCGTGACCAGGGTTGGACTGGGACCATAATTCGGCCCGGGCATTTTCAGTCATGGCTCCCACCATGAGCACTTACAGCTGATGTTCGTTTTGGACGGCTACCGCTGTTGGTTGAAGCGCTGTAAGCTAGCAAACACACCTGCAGCCATACGAGCTCACACCGCAACAAGGAAGTGCTTATTAAAACGAGCCACTCGGATAGCGCGCTGCGCGAGCGCCTCAGACCAGCCCAAAGTTGCCATCGGCTCACCGGCAGTCCCGCCCTGACCGTGCATTTTGTCATGACGGTATTGAAACGGATACCGTTGACAACAGTACCAGAGTACCTGGCCAAGAGTGTTACAGGTGTCACACTGTGGAGCCAGGCCTAGAATTCAGGCCCATGTGTGAGTGCCTGGTGGATGAGCTTTGCCCAAAGAGCCCAGAGTCAGATCCATGGACTCCTCTGCCTGTTGAGACCTGAATAAAGAATGGCCCAGTGCAATATGGACCAGGCTGCAGACTAGGGCCAACTATGGTCCTATGGATGAAGGACAACCCCAAAACTGTTGTGGTCACTGGAAAGGCTCGGAAAGCCAATGTTGGTAAAAATGAAGAATGAACCAGTAGATGCCCAGGTATTCACATGTGGAGTCCACCTACGTAGAAGAGTGGTTATTAGTGATGCTGTCTCTTTGAACAGCTCACCCTGGGAAAGGCTGACCCATAATGTGACATGATATGAAGAAAAAAACTTTATGCGCCATCTTGCAAAATGAATGGTGTTGGACATAACTCTTGACCTGATAACAAGACAAAAAAAGCAAGCTTAAAGTATTTATGAAGAGACACATGAGTCATCTCTAATTTCTCCTCTTCAGTGGGACTGGCCAGGGTGAGTTAACCGGAGAGTCAGAATAACGATAAATAATAATTCAGGATCTGGACTCAGGACAGGCAATGGTCAATCCAAAAACAAGCTTCAAGACACAGCAATGGTGAGGATGAAGTAGGGGGCCTGCCTTAGAGGAGGAGATGAGTCTTTATTAGGAAAAACATTTTTTTCCTACAAGATGTTGAGATTTTATCACCCTCACATGACTCTGACCTTTAACCTCCCCAAGATGAGAAAATGTGTCTCCAGAGGATCAGCATAACAGAGATGCTGCCATTTCCCTTCTTCAGATCCTTATCTCAGTGTGGGATGAAACAAATATTTGAATTTGGCTGGACGGAGTCCCACTTGGCACAGCGTCAGAGCCAGACTGTGATCAACACATTGAGACAACTGGGCTCTTCTGGGAGGACATGCCTTAATAAGAAGGGAACAACCGGACAGGCATGGAGCTTTGGGATAAAGAGGGACACACAACGAGAACGAAGACAATGCAAACCCAATGAATACACAAGTAAATGAGCAAAAAGCAACATATGAGTCTGCACATATGACATGACACATGCAGGCTGATCATTTGGAAGCAGCTGTGAGTGGGAGGACTCTGGACCAGTAAACATGTCCCTTAACTGTTGGACGAGCAGAGCAGACTTTATAAAGGCTCCCGCTGACACACAACACACACTTCTTTAGTTGGGCGCCTGTCACACTCCTATGGGAGAATTTTCACACACACACACACACACACACACACACACACACACACACACACACACACACACACACACACACACACACACACACACACACACACACACACACACACACACACACACAGATCAGTCAAAAACATTCTAGCTATTTATCACAACACTTTTACAATTTGTCTTTTATTTATGACTTTAACACGCCTGAACAACTCATACCCGATTCTTCAACCCTTTGGAGAACACGCAAACACTTTTTTCTCTCAACTAGTATGTAGTTACTGAAGTTAGTCAGACAGATCTTATTGAGGTGAGTTCTTTATTCTGCAGAAGTATAACTTCACATGAAGACATGGAGGTATGGACTAGAAAATCAAATGAGGCTATAGAATAAAGCTTTGGCTGTTTCTACTTCAAATTAGATAACAAACAATGATTAATCTGGACATGGGTATGGGTAATGAAGAGGAAGCATATTAGTATAAAATCAGTCATTACCATGGTGCAAACTTGGTAGCGTATGATTGGTTCATCCACAAAGACCAGACCAGAGGTTGTTATCTGATTAGCCACCAGGGAATCAGACTCATGGACCAAGGCCAGCAATAGAGACCGCTTAAAGCTGACGGCAGCATGAAGAAGAGAGACTCAACACACTAAAACAATACGTTGAAACAAAATCTCAAGTCTGGTTTTCTAGTTTTCCTCACAAACACAATTAAATAACTCAACCAAACGGTTAAAACCACATCACACACATCTCTGTGTGCTTTTCACATGCAGACACACAGCTCCATTTCCTCCAATGAGCGCCACCCAGCAGTAATTTAATCAGATGAGATACTGAAAAAAGAAGGATGAAAAACAAATCGGCAGGCTACCAGTCAGCCACAAGCACAGTGATTAGGGCTCATAGTTCCAGCTGTAATTACATGTACGTTTTCCACATTGAAACCTTCCAGTAACATCTGTGTCATTTGTATCCCGTCAATGCCGCAATTACCAACAATGCATCCCGTTGAACATACAATAACTTGTGCAAATGTTGCATTGATGTGTACGTCAGTCAGCACACTAAAACCACCTACTTCATAGAGATTAGGCACCATTTGTGCAACCTGGTTTGACATTTTCTGCAGTGGTTATTTGTCAAAGCAACAATGTTCTGGTGACAAGATAAAGATGTCATTCTCACCATCTTTCTGTCGTTTTAAAAGGATGTTTCAGTAATTTAGAAGTGGCGGTATATCAGTACTTTACTGACAGAGGTGGAGTGAAGATGCCATCAATGGCACCTGCTAGGTCCCTCTGACCACCACCAGTAGGCAAGGTGGGTGAAGTGTCTTGCCCAAGGACACAACGACAAAGTTGAACCATCGACCCTTCCAGTTACCAGATGGGGGATGTACAGAACCCTATTGTCTCTGTTGACTCGGCTTCAAAATGCCCAAATTCTGTGCGGTCTACGGTTGTTGCAACCGCTCTAATCGGGAGAAAGACAAATGTTTTTTTCGTGTCCTGAAAGTTGTGTGCCACAAAGGACTTAATTAAAACAAAACTTACTGAAAGAAGACGCAGAAGTGGATCAGTAATCTATGGCTTAAAAACAAGAGGCGCAGAAACGGACAATGCTAGAGTTTACAGCGATCACTTTCTACTAAATGTTGTTTTCTAGTATTCTAGTGAACATTAACTTAGAAACACATCTATAAAAATGGCAGTACGAGATAGTTTGCTATGTCGATCACTGGGTAAATCCTCCAGGCTGTATTTAAAGTCAGATTTTTTAAAACTTTATGGGTCATAACCTAAATGAAGATGTATTTTATCACAATATCGCGTCTGTGCCAGCCCATTTAAAGCCTTAGTATAGTCGCTTTCATCCATCCACTGTGTTTTGTTGTGGCGCGAAACACTTCCTGCCCCCCATTTGCGCTTTCCGGGTCACGTGAGTGAAACCCAGCAATAGGTGAGAAGTGGTAACCGTTTAGGACCATGGGTGCACCATGTGCCCAAGTCCAGTCCTCAAGAACTACTATCCTGGAACTCTTAGATTCAGCCCTTCTCCAATGCACCTGAATCAAATGAATGTCTCGTTACCAGGTCTCTGCAGAGCTGAATGATTTGCTGATGACGGAATTCAGGTGTGTTTGAACAGGGATACATCTAAAGGTTCCAGGAGAGTAGCTCTTGAGGACTGGACTTGGGCACGCCTGGTGTGAACTGGTAACCATTCCATACCCAAATGGTAGGAAATGAACTGACAAAGTGGGGTTAGGATTTGGCTGAGGGTTGAATGACATACACCCATCTGACCTAACCCAACAAATGATAATAATACTGAAGCACAAGTGTATACAATTTAGTCCAGAGGTGGCCAGAGGTAGGTATGAATAGACAATGGCTTCATTTTCTAAAATGATGCAAGTTGACCAGAACTGCAAGGAAATTATTTGGCAAAGAGACTAATTGACCTGGAGCCAAGTATGGTATGTCCTCTTTTCCATGCCATGAGAAACCTCCCAACCTTTCCTTACAGCAGTACTCCTCAAATAGTGGAGTGCGCCCCCCTGGGGGGACAATGAAGTGTTGGAAGGGTAGGAGCGGGGGGGGGAACTTTTTAGTTTTAGTGTCTATATTCATGCTTGGGTGGAGTTTTGTGTTATGTCGAGTTTTTAGACTTTTGTGCAGGATAACGTTGAGTATCTGGCGGGGAAGCGAGATAGAGACGTTTGTCATGACCTGGAAATTTGTTGTGTGGGTTAATTAAAAAATTTTGGGGGAAAAATTGAGAACCCCTTCCTTACACCTGTTAGCCTGGTCAGATAAAAAAAAAAAAAGAAATACATGGAAAGAAAAACTCCATGAATTAGCTGCCAGAGGCAAGAAGGATGAAAAAAGAGGAAGATTGGCTTTTATCTTTATAGAAAAACTGGAATAAATCAAGTTACAAGTCTTCCAAATACTGATTCAATTGTAAATTTGTTTATCCATTAAGCCATTTTCTAACCGTGGGTCAATGCATGGACAGAAACATAAGAGGGTATCAGGAGGAATTGAACAATGTCCAATCAAGCCAACAAATAGGGCCAGAAATAGCTCCTCTCCCATCAGATCCAATCACAGCGTCCTGGGGAAGTAAGCAGCTGGAAACTGGATTCACTCCTGTAACAGAGCGGCACTGCAATCAAAGCGCGAGCCCCGGCAATCTCTAACCTCTACCTCCATCTCCCTTCTAATTATTCCTTACACATACTTCCTGTCTCCTGTTTCTTCTCCTCCTCTGCTCTCCCTCATCAGAGAAGGATCACGACATCATGCAGTCCAGACTGTCAAGATCAGAGCACAAGGTAAGGACGGACGGAGAATCGAAATGAGATCTCTCACTGCTTCGGCTTTTTATAGAACTACCGTGAAACTCTTATTCCACTTTTTACACACACACCAAAAAAACCCAGACAGAACCATCTTTTATATAAACTTTACTTCAACAACTAACCCTTAAGCTCACTTGTCTTTTAGTTTTTAATGTTAGGGACCATTTACAGATAACACACAGTTAAAGGGTTCATTTTTTTGTATTTTTCCTTTTTTTATTCACAAAAAACATAAAAAAGTTAGCCATGGAGTTCCTCAGGTTTCACAGCTTGAACCTTAGCTTTTTATTTCATACATGCATCTAGTTCCATTTGTAGACATCACACAAGAAATGGTATACTGATGATAATCTGTTGTATTTATCCACGGTGCCTGATGAATACACCAGGAATCTGGTTTAAAATGGCCATAAAAGACGGAGCTGATGAGCTGTTTAAACAGAAGCAGGAACACAAACAGAATAAAAGTGTGTCTGAGTGATAAACAGGTTAAATTAAACTCATATAATAAGACAGAGGACACTATTCTGTTATAAACTCCTCATAAAGCTGTTTACACAAACAGAATTTGCAGCTCGATAGCTCTGTTTGGACTGTTTAGAGAGAAAGTGAGAACATTCAGGGAAAACAATTAACTCTAATTCTCAAAGTGACCTCTTTTACTGACTTTCATTAGATGTGTGTGTCTTTAAGATGTGTTTTTAATGAACTGAAATGAGAGTGTAGCTCCCCGTAAACAGCCTGGTTTTAGAGACGAAGAGCTGTTTAGTTCTTTCAGTCCACTGAAGGCAGGAGGCACTGAGAAAACAGTGAGGAGGAGAGAAAGAAATGACATCAGTCATTAGGAGGGAACATGATCACCTAGTGAAACACTGGATGGATGGGTAGATGGATGGATGGATGAATGTAGGATGGATGGATGTAGGATGGATGGATGGATGAATGTAGGATGGATGGATAGATGGATGTAGGATGGATGGATGAATGTATGGATAATGGATGGATGGATGGATGGATGGATGGATGGATGTAGGATGGATGGATGGATGTAGGATGAATGGATGGATGGATGTAGGATGGATGGATGGGTGAATGTCGGATGGATGGATGGATGAATAGATGGATGGTGGATGGATGGATGTAGAATAGATGGATGAATGTATGGATGATGGATGAATGGATGTAGGATGGATGGATGGATGAATAGATGGATGTAAGATGGATGGATGTAGGATGGATAGATGGATGAATGTCGGATGGATGGATGGATGAATAGATGGATGGTGGATGGATGGATGGATGGATGTAGAATAGATGGATGAATGTATGGATGATGGATGAATGGATGTAGGATGGATGGATGGATGTAGGATGGATGGATGGGTGAATGTCGGATGGATGAATAGATGGATGTAGGATGGATGGATGGATGTAGAATAGATGGATGAATGTACGGATAGATGGATGGATGTAGGATGTATGGATGGATGTAGGATAGATGGATGGATGAATGTTGGATGTATGGATGGATGGATGAATGTAGGATAGATGGATGAATGTATGGATGATGGATGAATGGATGTAGGATGGATGGATGGATGAATAGATGGATGTAGGATGGATGGATGGATGGATGGATGTAGGATGGATAGATGGATGAATGTCAGATGGATGGATGGATGAATAGATGGATGGTGGATGGATGGATGTAGAAATGATGGATGAATGGATGTAGGATGGATGGATGGATGTAGGATGGATGGATGGGTGAATGTCGGATGGATGGATGGATGAATAGATGGATGTAGGATGGATGGATGGATGTGGGATGGATGGATGGGTGAATGTCGGATGGATGGATGAATAGATGGATGTAGGATGGATGGATGGATGTAGAATAGATGGATGAATGTACGGATAGATGTATGGATGAATGTAGGATGTATGGATGGATGTAGGATAGATGGATGGATGAATGTAGGATAGATAGATGAATGTAGGATGTGTGGATGGATGGATGAATGTAGGATGGATGGATAGATGGATGGATGTAGGATGGATGGATGGATGGGTGAATGTAGGATGGATGGATGGATGAATGTAGGATGGGTGGGTGGGTGGATGGATGAATAAATGCATGGATGATGGATGGACGAATGTAGGATAGATGGAATTATGGATGGGTGAGTAGATAAATGGATGAATAGGTGGGTGGGGGATAAATGGATGATGGACGATTGATGGATGGATGGATAGATAGATGGTTAGATGGACATACAGTATAGATGGATTGGAGGATGAAGGTGTGATATACGTACTAGAACATGGGTACTCGATAGGCGGCCTGCGATCACACAAGACAGATCACACTTTAGCATGTCAACAAAACCATCAAGCTAATCACATCAAAGGAAACGACTGATAAATCAAAGGTTACTTTGATGTTTTTCTGTTAGTCTGAAGAATGGTATAGAGATGAAAAAGGGACGGAAAGAAGTGGAAGGAAATCAAAGCCCAGCCAGGCAGTGTAACGTTTCACTTTTTAGGATTGAGAAAAAAGTCTCACTCTGCTTATGTAACGGAGACTCAGCTCATACCAGCAGAGACACAGCGTTGCCTCCAGATCAGACGGGGTCACTAGAACGCTGCATTTTCATTTAATCCGAGATTTCTGAGTCACCAGTCAGAGAGCTTTCTCTGCAGACACGCTACCCATCGTTTGATGGAAAGTAAAAAATGTCAGGATATCCAAGTAATTTCCAGCTATAAAATTACATCTCATTTTGGGAAACCCATCTAATACATGTGGTTTGTTTCTGCGTAGGGATTAGAAGCTGCATGATACTCTAGGTTTAAATTGGTTCTTCTTTCCTTTCACACACCCTGCTGTATTTCCTCTTGCAGAAATTTATTACATTTCTCAAAAAGGTAAAATAATCCTGCCTTTGCCCCCAGAAATGTGAGTTTTGCTTCCCTTCCTCCATGCAGAGCTTGTGACACAGAGGCAGGGAGGGAATCACGATAGCTCTGCCATCGCGCAACTCTTCCTTCTCAAATATTAATGAGCTGCCTCAGACCTGCAGGGTAAAAAGAGGAGAGAAAAGCTTGGACAAAGAAGCTCTCTTGTTCACCGTTTGTGTGCTGCTGCTTGGGAAGCAGCAAGTTGAGCCTGAAAATGATCATTATTTCAAAGACTTTGGAGAATGATGTTATGCTTATGCCATGAGACAATGGGTCTACATGGAAGTGGAGGCTCAAACATCAGACATTTGACTCCACCCTAAAACTGGCCCCAGAAGGATACTTGGTCTCCCTATGCTTAGCAAGGTATCCTGTTTTTTGTGGTCCCCTTCCATCCACAGCCACTAATTTGCGATTGAAGACCCTACCAACAGATTGATGCCCCAGACATCGCTCAAATCATCAAAATCATGGGGGTACTCAAACCCCTTCATCACATTAAGGTGATAATTCAGCGAAGGGGTCATCCAAATCTGGGTTCTGTTCATAACCTTTATGGACAGAATTTCTAGGCATAGCCTTGGTGTAGGGGTTGTCGAATATAGTGGCCAGAAAAACTCTTCTCTGGTGGTCCTCCTAGCTTCATCAAGCTCTGACCTTCAGTTCTTGCTGGGGAGCTTCACAGCCAAGTGTGAAGTAGCTTGGTTGAGGATCAGCATTGCTGAGGCAAGCCACCCTTTTCTTGGCCGTAAAAGGGTGGCTTGCCAACTCTGGGTCAGGAGAGAGGTCCTACCTCAAGTGGGGGAGTTTAAGTATCTCGGGGTCTTGTTCACGAGTGAGGGAAGGTGGGTTGGGGCAGCAGTGGTGCAGACGCTGCACTGGTCTGTTGTGGTGAAGAGGGAGCTGAGCCAGAAAGCAAGGCTCTGGATTTACTGGTTGATCTACATCCCAATCCTCACCTATGATCGTGAGCTTTGGGTAATGACCGAAAGGACGAGATCATGGATACAAGCGGCTGAAATAAGTTTCCTCCACAGGGTGGCTGGGCTCAGCCTTAGAGATAGAGTGAGGAGCTCGGACATTCAGGAGGGACTTGAAATAGAACCACTGCTCCTCCAGATCGAGAGGAGCCAGTTAAGGTGGTTCAGGCATCTGGTCAGAATGCCTCCTGAGTGCCTTCCAGGGGAGGTGTTTCGAGCATGTCCTGCCGACAAGAGGCTCTCAGGTTGACCCAGGACACGTTGGAGAAAGTTCATCTCTAATCTGGAACACTTTAGGGTCCTGCCGGAGAAGCTGTTGGAGGTGGCTGAGGAGAGGGCGGTGTGGGATGCCTTTCTCGGGATGCTGCCCCCGCGACCTGGACCCAGATAAGGGAGGCAAGGTCATCCAAATCCAAAGTCATGGCCCTCAACTGGAAAAAAGTGAAATGGAGTTTCAGCGTGGGAGTTCAAGTATCTTAGTATCTTATTTGCGAGTGATGGTAGGATGGAGTAGGATGGACCAACAGGTTGAGGCATAGGGTGTTTTTACATCTGCAGTGTTTAGTCCGTTTAATTTAGACCCTGGTTCGTTTGACCCATTGGTTTGGTTTGTTTATGACTCTAGGATGGAACAAAAGAACCGTATGGAGATCCATCAGAGGAGGTGGTCTCAGTTCTAAATGAACCCCAGAGCAGTACGTGATCTAACCTCGATCCGACACACGTTTGAGCCAAATGCTCTCCCGTAGCCAGGTTTGCACTGTTTTCTGGAATGCAGGAGGACACATGCACATGTGAAGCTCCTAGCTAACCAAAAATCAATCAAGGGCTCACGTAGACAATCAACAAAGTCTGTTAATGCTGATATTTGAGCAGATTACTACATGTAAATTCAAATTAGTCATAAACATCCATCCACCCAAATGTGGTAACTTCTATTTCCATCTAAACAACAACAACAACAAAATCAAGCATAAAAAGTCTTGTCTACTGACATTTACTGTAAATATAAGTTACTGTTTGAACTGCTTGGTGGGGCTTGTCCATTAAGACTTTTTATACATTTGAATGGATGCTGCAGACAGTTTTAATATTCTGTCTACATTTCTGAATCTAAACCTGCATCCAGCAGTCAGTTCATGGCATGATTAGGATTCAGTCTCTGTACAGACTGCACACAATTTAAATGAGACGCTGGCAAATGGGGCTCAAATGGGATAAAAGCAAACAGATTGGTCACAACAGCCTTTCTGAGGTGGTGTTTGGTAAAAAAAAAAAAAAAAAAAGAGAGAAAAAGTTGGTTTACTAGTATTGAAGTAAGTGTGGTCTGCATTTTAAAAGGAGTAGAAATGACCTTCATACCTGCAGGGGGATGGCATGTGATCTGAATGTGATTTGGCTCTCCTATAGAATCGGTTTAATCAGTAAAGTGAGGAGAAGAAAGGAATAAAAGGAAGAGAGGGAAAGGAAAAAAATGGAGGGGAAGGGAGAGAAATTAAGGGAAAGGATTGAATGGTCTGACGTAAACCCCATAGGGGTTAGGGCTAGGTACTCAGTAGTTGGCCAGCGAGCCTCCTATTTCTGTGCCCACCAAGCTGTCAATATTTCATAAAATCCACTGCGAATCAGTGCCGCACCTCCCGTGCAGCTCCAGGAAGAGCTGCCGCTGTATACAGGCAAGTGAGCGCCAACCCCCCCGGACTGCGAAGTCCTCCATGGATTTTCAGGTGGCCTATCAGAGCAACCTGGACTTCCAGTACACCTCAGCAGCTCCACAGGCGGATCGCCTCCATGCCACGCTGCGTGGATGCAGGAATTCATGCAAAAGGAGGCCAAAATAAGTTTTAAAACATCCTTTTTTAAAATAAATTTTGTGTAATATTCACAATTTCTTAGTATGTCCTTATCTGTAAGCTATAATCATCAAATTGCGATAAATAAATGCTTGAAATATTTCACTCGATGTGTAATTAATCTATATATGATTCCACTTTCTGAAATGAGTGACAAAAATTATTGATCTTTTCCACAATATTCAACTTTTTTGAGATGTACCTGTACAACAGGAAGGAAGGGTTTATAAACAAACTTCTTAAATCCTAGAAAGAACATAATAATAATAAAAAAAATAACAATTTTAAGAGAATCCAATTGCTTGATTGCTCATTTCAAAGAAATAAAAATAATAACTCGGACCTTTCACATGAAAAATATAAGAATGTCTACCATAAATTTAGCAGATCTTCACCAACAAGGAGACAACGGGAGTTCGGTTTCAGCTGATCTCATCAAAAGCGCTTAAAACACTCTGTGTGCGTCAATCACACCTCAAGACCAACTGAGCGGGTTTTACGTAACGCTCGTATCAAGTCATTACGCCTCACAGCAGAGAGGTTCACAGTGTGCTTAAAGAGCTTTGTCAAGCCAAAGCCTCTGAAAGACTGAGTAAACAAACTGATGTCTCATTGATCCATTCAAGGAAAGCTATTACTTCTGGGCAAAGAAAAAACAACAAAGCAACAGATGAGAAGAATAGGATTCAATGAGAAAACAAACCGTAAACAGGAACAATATCAAAGCAGGACAGATGGTGAACAAAACGCTCCGTTTAAATTTTTAAAAAGCTTCCTTTTAAAGTGTAGCTTGACATCACCCTGGGCAATTAAATGTGACCGAGGAAGACAAAGAGCTGGAGGTGTTTACCTCCTGAAGGCAACAAGCTAATGCATCAACACCATTAAACTCCTCTTTATGGAGCTAAAGTTCTGTTAAAAACCTACAACCATGACCAAAGGTTTTGAGAATGTTTGCTGCTTAAGAGTTTTTGGATCTTTTTGTCATTTGTTTCTACGGAAGAGCAATTACAAGAGTTTCATAAGCTTCAAAAGCTTTCATTGGCAATTATATTAAATTGGTGCAACGAGTCAACATTTACAGTGTACTCCGTGTTAAAGGCCTCTGCAATTTGCCCTGACGTGCTGTCAAACTCTGGTCCAATTCCTGACTGATAGCAGCTCATTTTTCATTACCTAGATTGAAGTTTGTCAGAATTTGTGTTCTCAATGGGATTAAGGTTTGAGGAGTGTCCTGGTTAAGAACCCACTTAGTTCTGATCTTAGCCTCATGACAAGGTGCTCCGTCATGCTGGAAAATACCTTGTTCGTCTTCAAACTGTTATGGATGGATGTAGGAGTTCCTCTTGGAGGCAGTGGCGGCCCGTCCATAGGGGGCACTCGGGCGCCGCCCCACCAGTCCCAAGAGGAAGAAGAAGAGAAATAGGGATCACAAAATATAAAAACCTAACATAAAAATAAAACTGAACGAGCCATCCATTATATATACAATAAGTGCTGTGTATAATCTGCATTTAGATGTAGTTTAGAAAGGTTTTCTTACTATTTTTTACCGGATAGATAGGTCGTGTTTCTTTGGGTTCTACTGCGCATGTCTAGACGGGACGCCGTCCCAACATAGCGCATTGTTTTCTGCTCCTGACGCATGCGCACTGAGTGCAAAAAATAGGAGATCGCTCGGGACGCAGGTCTTCAGCGTTCCTGTGTGACATGCGCACAACAGCAGGAGTCTGGAGTGTTGCTCAGACTGAAACCGGAAGTTTTTGCTCTCTTTTTAATGGAGGGTAGAAAATGGATATTTATTCAAAGAATCCTTCTTTCCCGCTTGTGAAAACAAGCCGAATGATTCCATTTGTCCTGATTTCATCAACTCAATGGTGAGTGACTTCGTTTGTTTGTTTCTTTTCTTATTGACTATGTGTCTGTCACGGATTTTCCCATTCAAAAACCCATAGGCGGAGCTAGCCGCGGCTAGCAGTGCTAAGTCCTGATGAGTGAATTTATACCTTAAATAGCGATATGTGTTTGTTGAGGTGTCTGCCGAATGTTAGAGAAATACAGGTACTGCTGATTGAATACGTTGGTTTATGTAGTTTAGCCCGTTTTTCATGAGTTTTCTCTACTTTTCATTAAATTATTATGGCGTTTTAAGGAAGTTTGGTCTGACTGGGTTTGATGGGACTTATCAGTGGCTGTGACTTTATTTTGTTGTTAATTCACTTCATTAGTTGAGCTGATTGTCATGACTTGCTTGGTTAGTGGTTGTTGTCTGAATTGTAACATTAATTTTCTGACTGTGTTAGTTAGAGATGGATTTATTTGTTTGTGGTGTCAGTAGAAAGATAATTGTGAATATTAAGTAATGTTTTTGACTTTGCCAGGTTGTTTTTTCCTTGAAACTTTTACAATTTCTGTTGTGACCACATTGTGGTTGTTTTTTATTTTTATTTGTTTCTAATTATATTGATATTATTCTAAGGTCTCCTTATGAAGACTTTATGATTTATTTACTGTTTGATGTGTAGAATTAGACCTAACAGCTCCACATTGTTAGAGAACTGGTGGTAGGGATTTTTACCAGCAAAATATTCAGTCAGATGAAAATATTTTGCATCATTCCCTGCCCTAGTGGTGATATGTGATTTTTTTTGTGCATCTGAAAACTGACTAGCAAAAATGCGCCCCACCCAAAAAAAACTTCACCAGCCACCACTGCTTGGAGGATGTTTGGGTACCGTCTTTATTCATGGCTGTGTTCTGAGGCTGAGTCCACTCCCTTGGCTGACAGGACCGATCACCTTTTCTCCTCCAGACCTTTCTTCCAAATGTCCCAAAAAATCCAAGGGGATTTTTAGGATTCATCTGAGAAAATTAATTTCCTCCAGTCATCAGCAGTCCAATCCCTGGATCTTTAGCAGAATATCAATCTGTTGTAGAGAGATGTGGCTTCTTTGCTGCCCTTCTTGACACCAGGCCATCCTATAAAAGGCCTTCGCTCTCAACTTTGGCGCTGCTGGACTTATTTGAACTCCGTGAAGCCTTCTTCTAAAATACAATGAAAATTTGTGGTTTTTGGGAATAAATTTAAGACTTTGTGAAATTACGGCAATACATCTGAAAACGTCAGAACATTTTGGAGTTCATACAAACTGCCATCATAAAACTTGAGGCAACAAATTTTGTGACAATATTTGCAAAAAAGTTGAAGATTACTCCCAGGCTTGAAGCTCCTTTGCTGCATCACATGTTATTTATTAACCATTTATTCAGTTTTTGTTCTTTGGATGAAGATTATTGACAAGATATGATTATTACAAAACTAAGAATCTCGTCCTGTCTTTTGTTTTTTTCTATCACTATTTTTTTTGCTTTACACACACGTGGCTAACATACTCCCACAGTACTAAGGTCTTGTTATACTACAGCACTTAGTTGATCTCAACCAGCATTATTTTTACATAGTAAAATATGAAATCCAGTTAGGTGTGTAGTAAAGCTCAGAGGAAAAACAAATCAAAAAGCACAGCAGCTGTGAGGACAGCGATGTAGTCGTTAGCCTTTTCCCTCCAATTACGTCTCATTTATACCACATGAAAACTGAGATTTGGAGGATTGATGTTTTGGCCAGTTAAAATATTCTCTGGAGCCATTTTGATGCCTGCTGGCGATAAATCTAAGGAGTTATTGAGATAAATGGCTTCCCAGCTGCACATCTGCCCAAATGCAAATGAAAAAGATGGATAGATGAAACAGGATCACAAGAAACTCTTTGCTTTTTAATAATTAACTTGATCTGAATGTTGATTTGATCAAATTCACTGATCCATTACAAGACTAGTTACTTTTGCTTTTAGCTTATTTGAGCTCCCGGAACCAATTCAACTGTTTCCAAACTGAATTTATCTTCTCAGAGTCAAAGCTCCACCGCTGTTCTTGTATGGAAACCCAGGGGAATGCTCCCACAAAGCAAAAGTACCTTTAATTGCCATCACAGCGTGCTCCGTGAATCAAATAAACGAAAAGCTCCAGTCGTGCCATTAAAAACACCTTTTTTTGATTCTCCATTGTGAGTTGAGTGATTATTATTCAATGCTGAAAGCTGTAGAAAACAATAATGCGATGAATTCAAAAAGTATTAAAACCTACTCCAATTGTCCACTTGAATTAAAGGTGAGTAGTCAGGTGTCTGAGAGACCAGAGGTATTACCTATTGTAGCTCACGATTTGTACACTCTGTCCTTGAAGGTATTAAAAAAAACAACTTAATTTAAGTTTTTCTTGTTAATTCAGTTCAAATCACACAAAAAGTGGATGAAAATGTCAAAAACTCCAAGCAGTTTGTGTCTTACATAAATGGACTTCTCACAAGTATGTGAAAGAAGCACAACCACTAAAACACGACATGTTGTGTAGAGTTATGTCGATACGTTGTGTGAATAGGACTGTTTTAGTCATCAAGAATTTGAATCAAGACTTGCGATGCTTACAGTGCATCTGGAAAGAATACACAGCCTTTTACTATGGAGTGGCTTCAGTCTGGACACTCCACCGTACAGGCCTGATTGGTGGACTGCTGCAGGTTTGTCCTCCTGGAAGGTTCTCCTCTCTCCCCAGAGGAACGCTGGAGCTCAGACAGAGTGACCATCAGGTTCTTGGTCACCTCCCTTCTCCACAGATCGCTCAGTTTAGATGGCCGGCAGCTCTACGAAGAGTCCTGGTGGTTTAGAACTTCTTCCACTTATAGATGAAGGAGGCCA
Organism: Callopanchax toddi; assembly: GCA_006937965.1. Taxonomy (NCBI): domain Eukaryota; kingdom Metazoa; phylum Chordata; class Actinopteri; order Cyprinodontiformes; family Nothobranchiidae; genus Callopanchax; species Callopanchax toddi. The sequence goes on along the minus strand of SSNR01000041.1, from coordinate 547,741 downwards.
CTGAGTTTATTGGGACCTTCAAAGCAGCAGAAATGTTTTTTACCTTTCCCAGATTTGGGCCTCAAGGCAATTCTGTCTCTGAGGTCTATAGACAATTCCTTTGACTTCATGCTTGGTTTGTGCTCTGACATGCACTGTCCACTCTTGGGCCTTATATAGACAGGTGTGTGCCTTTCCAAATCATGTCCAATCAATTATCCAAGGACTTTCCCATCAAGGCCTGTTCCAGGACGCTCTCTCCAAGGTTTTCAGGTCTATTCCCTGTTGACTGTGTCGTCAGTTCTTCTACCATCCGCCTCTGACTCCTATCTCACCTCAGTGTCCATCCTGTGGTCCATGTCTCCCGGATCAAGCATGTTTGCTCCAGTTCTTTGTGCCCTCCAGCTTATCCCCATCCACCCGCCTGGGGTGTTGGTGTCTATCCTGCCTTCTCCGTGTGTCACGTTGTGGATGTTCATCCCTGGTTTGTTGTGGGTGCCAGTATTTGGTAGATTGGGATGGTTATGTTCTGGAGGATCGCTCGTGAGTTCCTTGCTCCTTCATCCTGAACCCTCTCTAGTCTTTGAGCGGTCATCTTCCTCCTCTTCTGGTCGTCCGCCTTGTGGCATCCGTTTGGGTGCTGTATGTGGTCATGTTTCTTCTACTTTCCTTCCTGCAGGGTGTGATTAGGCCAGTTCTAGCTGGAGCTCATTGAGCAGGTACAACAGGGAGCGTTTTCCCTGAGGCAGACCCCAGATGGTTTCATCACATTAACTTGTCCTTCTAGCAACTGTGATCTCTTGTTGTTTCCCAGAACTAACCTCTGTACTTGGTCACAGTCTCAACTCCCCTGGTTGCCTTTGGATTCAATCCAATGGCATAGATTTGCTCTTGACATCGGTGGGGAC
>SSNR01000041.1:521076-543889 GCA_006937965.1 Callopanchax toddi | reverse complement strand
ACACACATGTAGAAACCTCTCATACACACATGTGAAATCCTCTCATACACATGTGTGAAAACTTTTCATTTACACGTGAAAGCCTCTCTTACACAACTGTGAAAACCTCTCACACATATGAAAGCCTCCCATACATGTAAAAACAAAACCCCTCATACACGTGTGAAAACCTCTCATACGCACACGAAAACCTCTCATACGCACACGAAAACCTCTCATACGCACATGAAAACCTCTCATACGCACATGAAAACCTCTATTAAACAATTGTGAAAACCTCAAACACGTGAAAACCTCTCATACACACGTGAAAACAAATCCTCTTATAAACACAGGTGGAAACAAGATCTCTACGTCTTTTTGATGCATGAATAGAATTTGTCAAAAATTGTCAAAAGTGCTGAAATTGTGCGACATGTAATGTTTTTAATCTAACAGCAACTTTTCTTCAGTATTCAGGGGGAAAATTGCAGTAATGATCAATGCTAGTCAATAATTTTAAATGTGTAATTACACAGTAGCTGGTTCAGAAAGATGTGACTTGTTTGGCAGTCAGTTATTGACACAAGGAGATCAACAAATTAATCAATCAACAATACTTTTAATACTTTTCCCGGAGAGAAATTTGATTATTTAAATAATACTAATGATAATTCAGATAAATTAGATGACAGTGAGTGAGGTTTTTAAACCTCCACTTTACTACAGTAAATATGTAGTAAAACGTCTTAACTGCTGTTATCTTTGAAAAGAGGAATTTTAATAAATTTTATTCTTAACTTGCTTGTCATATTTCTTTTTCTTGAGGTTATGAGGGTGCATTTACTCGATAAAACTGCTATTCTACAGAAACTGACAGTGATATTTCAAAACAAAGGCACCTTGAGTCCTAATCCCCTGATGGTGAAATAACCACCAACCTTTTCTCTGGATTTAGAAAAAAATAAGGTTTATTGCCTTTTACTTTACCTTGTAGCTTTAGGAATATAGAAAAGAACAGTTCAGTGATCCACCCTGATGCTGTGTCTATCACTCATGATAGACATGCCCTTTATGTGTATTTGTAAGGCCATAACAAGAACTGGCTCTCCAACGCAATCAATGTGCGTTATGAAGTTTATTATGAAGAATGACAACGTAACGGCTCAGACAATTGACCTGAAATGTTGCCATAATACTGCTCCTCCATCATAATTGCTGCTCAAACACCTTCACTTTCCACTTCACCTTCTCTTCATCTCAGACGTCGCCTGCCTTCTCCACCCGTCAGCCTGTGAAGACAGCTATCAACGCTCGTCGATTTAGAGCTGACACATTATTATCAGAGCAAGACAAAATGGACACTTAAGGGTGTTTTTTATAGCCTCCTTACAACATCGGTTTGATGTTTCAAAAATACACAAGTCAATCTGAGAGGATAAAAGTATTTTTCACAGGATATCATTTTTTTGTTTTGTTTATATTTATTTTCCCGTTTTAAAAAATAATAACTTAAGACTCTTCTTACCTGGCTCTTTTTTTGCGAGCCAAACTCCCCCCTGAGTTGTTTTTTGTGTCTGGTATGTAATGGTTGCACCTTTTATTTTATTCCCTAATACTTTCTTTAAAGGTGTCTTGAATTCTATACTCATTTGAAGAGCTTTCTCAATTCAAAACGAAAGATTTGAAGTTTGAAGCTTCTCTACGTACTGTTGTGAGCCTCTCGGTTTTTGTGAGCTAAACTCACCTACAGATCACTCTATCGCCCCTCCCCATAAGTAGCTGTTAGGGTATATAAAGGTTTTGTGTTACATGTGATCATATGTAACCAAATCATCTCTCATGTGGGCCAGGCCAACAACCAATCAGGTGGTAGAAGATGGAGAGTGATTGGCTGGAGAGTTTGGCTCGTTAAAAAGGAGAAGCTCGCTACAGGTTAAAAGCACGAATTCTAATCTTTTCACCGGATATCCTAAGAGATTTATATTTTTTAAGATGCTAGACTTATTTTCTTGTTTTGTATGTAACATTTCCCACTTCCTATCCACAGAGCTTTCTCAAACTAAAATTAAAAGTAGGGTTCCAAACTTTTAACCTACAGTTAGAGGTTTCTTTTTTTGCGAGCCAAACTCACGAGTAAACCTCTCTCACCTACCTCCTGAGTTGAAGTTAGGGTTTTTTGTTGGTCAGAGAGATGTTTTGGTTACATGCATAGAACATATTCTCAGCAAGGGGTGCTGAGAAAAAAAAAAGCTCAGCTGGATCGAGAGGGGGGTCGCAGATCCTGGTCAAGACCATAGGTCCGCTGGGGAAATGTATGCCCAGTGGGCGTTGGCCAGTCCAGCCTGGTCCACATCCACACCCAGGGCAGGTGCCATTGGTGTGAACGACTCGTTGCGGATCTCTGTCCAGGGGGAGGGGGCGCGCCTGGGAGTACGGTTCGCAGTGTGCATCATGGAGCAAGGGGCCTGCACCGGTCGATCCATACACGCCTCCTTTCTCGGGACACAGGTCCGCGCACAGACATGCAGTGCTATTTCTGAACCCTTGCTGCATCTCCTTTTGTTTTCTCGAGGCTTCCCCAAAATTTTTTTTAAATCCACTAAAATCTGCTTTGTGCCATTTGTGATAAATGCATCTTTGAGGTTACCAGCAGGGGGTGCTGCACCAATAATCTCTCTTGTCTTCTCTAGGGATTATTTTTTTCAGTCTCAAATGTAAACATGTTGGTGACAAGTTTCTGAATCTGAATGTTTACTATGCCAACAACCAATCAGGAGGTAAGGGAGGAGTCATTTCCATGTGAGTTCGGCTCACAAAAAATGAGCAGTTTACTACACTGTAGTTGAAAAGTTGTCAGGAATTCCACACATTTTGGTGACTGGAATTCTATACGTACTTATTTGAGCTTTTTCAATTCAAAAGGAAATGTTTGGAGTTCAAAGCTTTTAACTGTAGTGAGCTTCTCCTTTTTTGCGAGCCAAACTCACCTGCAGATCTCTCCCTCATGAGTTGTTGTTGGTATAGTGTTGAAGATTTTGTGATTACAAGTGAACGTATCATGCAACCAAAAGCATTTGCCATGTGGGTCAGGCCAACAACCAATCAGGTGGTAGAGGACGAAACGTGATTGGCTGGAGAGTTTGGCTCGTAAAAAAGGAGAAGCTCACTGCAGTTTAAAATCCTGGAAGTGCTAATGTTTTATTCCTAATTAAAAAACCTTAAAAATGAAGCGAAACACCTTTAAAATACAAGAAAAGAAACCTTTAAAAAGAAAAATCATGTAACATTTTCTGGTGTGTTTATCTTTAAGTGTGTGCCAAAGACAGGAAGAACACATGAGGGAAGATAATTGGGTTACAGATTCTATAATTATTGTTAATCTCAGAGGTGAGAGAATAAAAGGAAGCACAAAATATTGTTCCCATGGTAACCAGTGAGAGTCTTTGTTTCCCCAGTTATAACACAAACACACACGTACCACAAGGTTACAATTAAACGTACAAATCTGGGATCTTTTTTTTTTTTTCTTAATAGAAAAAATCGGATTGTTTGATCAACATAAAATGTGCAACAAGAAAAAAACGAACAACAGTTTCACAGAGAAGCAGAAGTCTAATAAAATGTGTTTTATTTGCCGTTTGTTACTAGCACACAGCCTTGCTGTAAAACCGTCAAGGTTTTTTTGCATCGTAAAACCTTAAAAAGACGGCAGTTGAAAAGATGTTCCCTCCGATTTTTCAAGAAAAGAGTTGTCTTGTCGGGATTACATTTTTTCCTGGATATCATGTCTATTATGTCTTCAGGTGTCCTTGCAGTCCCATTTAACCATAACACTGTAAACCAGAATGAAGTCAGACAACATAAATACTGATGAGGTGTCTGGGAATTTTGACAAATTCTCTAAAATTCATAAAACTGAGCCCTGTGTGTTAACCACTGACTGATGACATAATGAGCAGAGGTTTTCCTGCTGCACTCACACTGATGGGTGCAGTTACATCGACAGAAACTCCAGGCACTGAAATGAAAACCAAACTGCTGGACTCACCGAGTCCCACCGGAGGGACACTCTGAAGCCTGCGCCTGCCTTTGCACATCAGTGTGTGATTATTTGTGTGTGTGTTTGTGACAAAGGGCTCCTCCTCGCTGCAGCCCATGGTGACCCTGGAGACGTGTAGATGCCACATGCCTTCCAGAAACATGTTGTTCTCTGTTGTCAGGGTTGATCAGTGTCACAATGAATCCAATTTGCTTTATTTCTTATTTGAACTCCTGCTTTTCTCTTCCTTGAGTTTAAAAACATCCGATTTTTGCTCACTTGTTCTATATATGCGTTTTCTTTCATTATTCCCAAATAAATTTAAAAATTAACTATTAAATGCAACATTGGAAGCCTTTTGTATCAGAATATTAGGAGAACAAGGTATTTAAACACAACAAAAATCATTTCATATGCAGCAACTGCTGCATAAGTAAATACGCTTCTAATATATTTGGGGGGGGTTTTCACGGAGTCTAACTTTAATGATTTTTTGTTGTTGTTGCAGTAATACACACTGCAACATTACTACAGTAAATAACATTTAACCAACCAGACAAAAGGAAATCCTGCCCAGACTTGGTTTTAGGCCTCATCAGTGACATCTAGAGGCACAACCTGTAAACTGCAACCAACTGAAACCACTTACTGGATATATTAGCTACGCAAAAAAAAAAAAAAAAAAACTACACGGCTGATCAAAGCTTGAATGTTGAAGCCAAAACATATTAAGCACCCTCTAGTGGATGGTTTATGTATAAGTTTTAATTCTTCCAAATAAGTGAAAAGGTACATTTTCCCTAATTAAAAAAGTAAAATGACACTTCTGATCTTTTTTCTACTCCCTTTGACTCAAACTTTTAATTCCATTAAAATTAGGGGTGGGAATTTAACGCGTTAATTTCGATTAATTAATTAGAAAAAAAAATGCATTTGAAAAATGTACGTAATTAATCGCAGTTTGCTTTTGATGCAAGCGGAACTAATAGTCCGTGAGGCGGAACTAATGTTTGGTTCCGAGTTTCAGCCGTGTTTTGTTTCATGACGGACGTGTCCGGTTTCGTGTGTGTGTGACAGACATAAAAATAAAAGTAATAGTGGACGAGAAATGCGCAAAAACACACTCATAACAAATGGTTGTAGGTTTAATTATCTGTCAGCTGTATTTATTGTAATTCTCTACCTATTACAATATTATACAAACTATATTAAATATTGTTGGCTCTGTAGTTAAGTAACGCTGTAGTTTAAGACTAACATCAATAAACCTGCTAATAAAATAATAAAGTTCTGTACTTTTAGATCTGCCCAATTTTAGCCAGGGAGTTTTTTTTTTTTTTTTGGTTTTCTACTGTTATCAATAAAAAAGCAAATTTTTCCTATTATTTGATTATGACCCCCACTAAAAATATTTTAAATAAAGAAAATGTTCTTGTACTTTTAAAATGCAATTAATTGTGATTAATTAATTACAAAGTAGGGATGCACCGATACCAATACTGGTATCAGTATCGGCCCGATATCGGTATCGGTTAAAGTTACCCGATACCAGGAACCGATACCAGTGGCTTCACTGTCTGTGACTTGTGATTTCTGTTGTAGTTTCCTATATTGAACACTAGGGGGAGCTATTGAGCTAAAGAGGAACAGTGTGGGTTGAGAGCTGGGGATGGTGCCAAATAGTTCATTTTATTTGGTTAAAATGTGGAAAACTGCAATAATTTCACGGTGAAATCACAGAAAATGGTTATTTTTCACCTTATATTTTAGTTTTGTGATCATTTTTATTAATATATATATATATATATATATATATATTTTTTAATCTAACTCAGTTATTTGTTGTAAAAAGCAGAGAAGAAAAATAAAACCTGTATTCCAATTTGTTGCATTTTTTGTGTGGTAGAAGTATCGGTCTCGGTACTCGGTATCGGCAAGTACTCAGATTTAAGTATCGGATCGGTTTTGAAAAAAGTGGTATCGGTACATCCCTATTACAAAGCCTTTAATTTTTTTAATCGAGTCCCACCACTAATTAAAATGCTAGGCTTTGATAGTTCCCTGATCCCCAAACAAAGCTTTTAAATGAACCCGTCATCGGCGCTAGCGTGTTTTTCACTTTACAATAAGAACAACGCAACACCATTATCTAAGTGAGTTAATCATTTGTGCATTGTGCTTTTCTCCCTCACAGCAAAAACCCAGACAGAAGTCACATTATAGGATAAAAATGAAATAAAAAAGAGCTTGTGTGCAATCGTTTGTCCTAAAAGACTTCCTTCTTCGATCGGTTTGAGCACGGATTAAAGCAGGATGACAAGGTAAAGATCTGCCAGACTGGAGCGTAACAGTATCAGCCAACAAAGCTCCATCGACTGCCATTCTGACTACCTGGTTCAATACCGTCAGCACACACCGCCTCATATCAAATGTAAGCACGCGTGTGTTCAAGCAAAGGTCAGCTCATACAAAAAAGTGACAATGAAGTAGGAATCATTTCCATCTCATCTGTAACATTTCTGCAGCTGATTTCATACAAAAGACCTTGATTTAGCAGCTGTAAAAGAATACAACATGATTCAATGCAACTAGTGATTCACTGATACCAGATTTTTCAAACTGAGTAAGCGTACGAGAACTTACAACTGAGTATTTGTCGGAGTCAGAAAATATTCTATAAAAGGTTTATCTGCTTCGGTTCATCTGACCTGGATTTGATGCAAAAAATGAAGTGAAAACATCTGATGATGTAGAAAAACGAAATAAATCAAAGATCAAACCATCACGCCAAACGTCTCAGCTAACTCACGGTTCCTACAGGTTTCTTCTACACTCTAAAAAATAAAACCATCATTTACTTAAATTTTTTGGTGTAACATTTTACACTCAAGAATTTTGAGTAGATTGGAGAAAGTTATATTAAGTAAAAGCCAACTTTATCAATATAATTGTCTCCAATCTACTCAAAATTCTTGAGTGTAAAAATGTTACACCAAAAAANAAAAAATTTAAGTAAATGATGGTTTGACTTTTTAGAGTGTAGTCAAATTCAAGTGTTTTAAAGACATACCGACAAGGAAAATCAAAAATTCTTGAACATGTGTTCTTTTTTTTTTTTTTTTTTAAAGAAATGTACAAAGTATGACAAGTTATTTAATCAGAATAATCGTGGTTGACAAATGAAACTTTTGAGGTGAAGTTACATTTTAAGACCCAGATATCAAAATTCTAGACTGTTTTCAAGTCTTTTTAAGGTATTATTTCCAAACTCATCAATTCGATGCTTTGAAGACTTTTAAAGACCCCGCGGGAATCCTGGAACTGAGTCCTAGTGCGGAAAAATGACTTTAGGATGAATAAATACACAAATGACCTGCCGTAGGAGGGGGGAGGAATGTAGAAGATCACTGATGTAAGCTGGTTCTTGTCTATGTAGGACCAAAACCTGAACCAGGATCTTGAATTGAATTTACAGGCAGCCAGTGAAGCTGGATAAGTAGAAGCTGCTACCTTCATGACTCTGAGACACGAGGTGTTATTAGCACAAGCGAAGGACGGAGATACTCCTTATCCTCCCTGGACTTCTATATTCTTAGAGTCTAAGCTAGTGTACATTGAATACTATGTGTCCTGATAATAATAGTCCCCTTTCACCAGAAAATAAAGGGTTTTGTGGACACAAAAAAATGACGTCAGAGCCCCTTCGCCCCGTACCTCCTCCGCTGTCCTTCTCCTCTTCCTCGATGCTGTTCTTGATGCCGTCGTACTCCTCGTCGATGTTCTGGTTGCCTCGGATCTGACTGAGCACGCGGCGGGCCTTCTGGGTGAGCCCGCGCTGAATCAGCCAGCGTGGGCTCTCTGGCAGGAAGAGGAACCCCATGAACTGGATCACAGCAGGAAGCACAGACAGGCCCAACATGTACCTAGAGGACGGGGTTACATGGAGAGAGACAGGAAGTGTTGATCCAAGCTCCACCTACAGTATGTGTTCACAAAGCCAAAATTGGGGGAATGTCAGGTTTTAACAAAGTTTTGTGGTTTTAAATGATTTATAATTAGCATGTAGCTGCTTTAGCTATTTTACAGTTAGCTTATGGTGTCATTTGTCTCCAAACACCGACCGGACTTTAATGAAACTCCCAGAAAGTATATACTGAATGTACAGTGCAGTGAAAAGTATTTGCCCCCTTACAGATTTTTTTTGTTTTTTGCTGACTCGTCACAATTAAATGTTTCAGTTCTCCTGATCCTGGAGGGCCGGTGTCCAGCATGTCTTCAACACACCTGATTTCAGTTAGTGGCTGATTAAAGAGCCTGATGACCTGCAGATCAGGTGATTCAACCACTGATTCAGGTGTGTTCGAACAAGGAAGGAACCAAAACATGCACCACTTCCATAAACAGAGAAATCATCATTTGAAAACCTTTTTTTATTTTATTTTATTTACTCAGGTTATTTTTGTCTGATACTGAAATTTGTTTGTTGATCTGAAACATTTTCGAGTGACGAGTCGGCAAAAACAAAAGAAATCTGTGTTGTATTGTCTGTATAGACCCCTTGAATGTTATTGTTTTCATCCGGGTACTTTTGGACAAGCTCAGTCGCTGGAGGGCAAAAGGCCAGCTCCGGCAGCTAAACAGAGCTGTATCTCTGCGGTTTAAGCTAACAAAATAAAGCGCTTTTAACAACTCCAAGACGTTTTACAGATTTTTAAAAAATGAAGCAGGAAACAGCACTTCGGACAAATGAGTAAAACGAATTAACGGGGGTTAAATGTTTGGTTAAATAGGTGAGCTTTTCGTACTTTTTCCGGATTTCTTAAGGGATCCAGAGTGTGTCCCGTAGGGTGGGAACGACTACGGAAAAAACTCCCGATGCTTTGAAACGGTTGTCTGAGACAGCGGGAGAGGTGATGGTGATTTAGGGGAGCAGAGAGGTCAGGAGGGGCGTCGTTATTGAGAGCGTCGTAGGTGATGAGTAGATCCTGAATCCGTTTGAATAAGCTAACTAGCTGTGGAGCTAGCTAGCTGTGGAGTCCTCAGGACACCGGCTGTCTGGACTAAAGTCCAGTGTAAATTCACTCAGCTGAAGCAACGAAGGAGTAACTGGATCTCTTCTGCGCTGTGCGGGTTAATGTTGAAGGATTACCGTGACACCGGTAGTTTTGTAGATGAACAGATTCTCCTTTTATTCTGATGAGCTCCTAGCCTAGTATGCTAAACCCGTAGACCGTCAGTTCTGCGCTGGAGAAATTTGGTCTAGCCACGCTCATTGGAACCTCTGCAGCCCACTGATTGGTCCGGTCAGTCTCGTACCGGGCCAATCACAACGCCCAAACAGGTTGGAGGGCGGGATTAGCCGATGACGTCAGCGCTCCAACTGAATTTAAACAACATGGCGGCAGCTCGGGAACCGTGTTCGTTTGAAACGTCTTTATTATGAACTTTGGACGATTTAGATTTGGGCTTTTCTCAAAGACGTGAACAGATAGAGGAACTAAAGTCTTTTATTTTGAAAGAGGATTTATTGGCCGCTTTGCCGATGGGATACGGTAAAAGTTTAATCTACCAGCTGTTTCCGGTTGTTGCTAAATGGCTCTAGCGCTATCCAATAGCATGTGAAGATGGTTTGATTGACAACTGTTTGTCCCGCCCCTATGAATGAGTCATTTCAGTGGACTGTGGCCAGACTATATATCTACATATTTGTCTGGTTTACCAGGCTAATGAGCTCCATGAACCGAAACATAAAGCAAACATTACAGCTGCCGACTCCGTCCTCTCTCACAAGGGACAGTTTATGAATAAATAAATCATTTTTATGCTTTTGACCTACCTGATGAGCTCAGTAAACATAAAATCAGTTACATTAATGGCTGCCTGCTCCGATTACGGCACACATTGTGTCTAATTATTTAAAAAAAAAACTAATTTAACCAGGTTACAAAGGCTTATTGTCAGAAGGGGTGAGGTGCAGGTGAACCCAAATGCACAGCGACAAACCGAGGAGGCAAAAGTAAAACTCAAAGAAGGGATTTATTACAAAAAGGGATCCAAAAATACAAACTGAGGCAGAAACAGGATGACTAAACTAGGAGGCTAAGCTGGGAAGACTAAAGGACTAAGACTAAGGAGCGCTAAACAAGGGAGACAAAGCAGACAAACCAGCAAGAGGACAAGACACAGGAGGGTTTAAATACTAAGGGGAGCAATCAAAGGAGGACGAGAGGCAGGTGTGGACAATCACAAGACGAGACACCTGAATCACAGAGGAGAAACTAAAACAGCAGAAACTAACACAAGACTAGACACAGATCCTAGAACATAAACACAGAAGACTAAACTACTAACTGAGGTGTACAAAAACACAGGGCTAAAACAAGGATCTGAAATAAACACAGGAAACTAAACTAAAACAAAGACCTAACCAAGACTAAGACACAAAAAGGACTAAAATCAGGCTAAGAACATAAACCAAAATACAGAGAACTGGAGGTATAAACACAGGAGACCTAAAACTAGACTAAAACCAAAATGCAGGGGCTGGAGATAGATCTATAGATCTACAACTGATTAACTTTTGAAGTCAACCCAATTCAAGATGGCTGCCTCAGCCAGCTGACCCTACAAATACATAAAAATGGGTGTCATTTACTTTACTTTACAGATACTGAGTGTGGCATGATATCCGCAAAATACCCAGAGAACTACACATTACGCAATTTCATTGTTTAAAACTTTGACATTAACCACTGGAGTACACAATGTCCTGTCAGCAAAAAATCTCACTGGAACGCAAAGTTGGACTGTAAAACTTTCCAGTAAGTACCGAATGTACATCTAAGTATTTAAACTTCGCAAAGTAGATAAAATCAACCAATCATGACCACTTGCAGGCTGATCTTTTACATAAAACATGAATAAAAATGAGATGCTAGCAAACCGCAAGGGGACAACATATAAAAGCATGGGTTCATATTCTGTGCAGGTGTCAGTCAAGAAATATTAAATGTCTCTACTCAGTAACCCAGCTAACAAAAATATGTTGCAAGAACGTTGTGGGAATGTGTATTTTGAATGTTGTAAAAACATAAAAATGTCCAGTTTTTTTAACATTGTTGGAATGTTTTGGTATTGGTTAAAAAAAACATTGCTATAACGTGTGCTTAGAGTTATTTAAACGTTATTTTATGGTTAGAATGACGTTACCGGAACAGTAGCATAACATTGCTTAAACGTTAGTTAAAGGTTGCAGAAACGTTACTTTAATGTTAGCATAACATTCCTGGAATATGTGTATAACCTTGGAATGTTAGCTAAAGGTTGCTAAAACGTTACTTTAATGTTAGCATAACATTCCCGGAATATGTGCATAACATTGTTGGAATGTTAGCTAAAGGTTGCTAAAACGTTATTTTAAAGTTAGCACAACATTCCTGGAATATATGCATAACATTGTTGGAATGTTAGCTAAAGGTTGCTAAAACATTATTTTAAAGTTAGCATAACGTTCCTGGAATATGTGCATAACATTGTTGGAATGTTAGCTAAAGGTTGCTAAAACGTTACTTTAATGTTAGCATAACATTCCTGGAATATGTGTATAACGTTGGAATGTTAGCTAAAGGTTGCTAAAACGTTACTTTAATGTTAGCATAACATTCCCGGAATATGTGCATAACATTGTTGGAATGTTAGCTAAAGGTTGCTAAAATGTTACTTTAAAGTTAGCACAACATTCCTGGAATATATGCATAACATTGTTGGAATGTTAGCTAAAGGTTGCTAAAACATTATTTTAAAGTTAGCATAACGTTCCTGGAATATGTGCATAACATTGTTGGAATGTTAGCTAAAGGTTGCTAAAACGTTACTTTAATGTTAGCATAACGTTCCCGGAATATGTGCATAACATTGTTGGAATGTTAGCTAAAGGTTGCTAAAACATTACTTTAATGTTAGCATAACATTCCCGGAATATGTGCATAACATTGTTGCAATGTTAGCTAAAGGTTGATAAAACGTTACTTTAATGTTAGCATAACGTTCCCGGAATATGTGCATAACATTGTTGGAATGTTAGCTAAAGGTTGCTAAAATGTTACTTTAAAGTTAGCACAACATTCCTGGAATATATGCATAACATTGTTGGAATGTTAGCTAAAGGTTGCTAAAACGTTACTTTAATGTTAGCATAACATTCCTGGAATATGTGTATAACGTTGTTGCAATGTTAGCTAAAGGTTGCTAAAACGTTACTTTAATGTTAGCATAACGTTCCCGGAATATGTGCATAACATTGTTGGAATGTTAGCTAAAGGTTGCTAAAATGTTACTTTAAAGTTAGCACAACATTCCTGGAATATATGCATAACATTGTTGGAATGTTAGCTAAAGGTTGCTAAAACATTATTTTAAAGTTAGCATAACGTTCCTGGAATATGTGCATAACATTGTTGGAATGTTAGCTAAAGGTTGCTAAAACGTTACTTTAATGTTAGCATAACATTCCCGGAATATGTGCATAACATTGTTGCAATGTTAGCTAAAGGTTGCTAAAACGTTACTTTAATGTTAGCATAACATTCCCGGAATATGTGCATAACATTGTTGGAATGTTAGCTAAAGGTTGCTAAAATGTTACTTTAATGTTAGCATAACATTCCCGGAATATGTGCATAACATTGTTGGAATGTTAGCTAAAGGTTGCTAAAACGTTACTTTAATGTTAGCATAACATTCCTGGAATATGTGCATAACATTGTTGGAATGTTAGCTAAAGGTTGCTAAAACATTACTTTAATGTTAGCATAACGTTCCCGGAATACCTGTATATGACGTTGTTTGTGATTAACAAAAGTTCTCATTACATTGACAGAAAACATTCTTAGAACCACGTTCTTTTAACATCTTTCCAACGTTATTTGGGATTGATGAAAGTTCTTATAATGTCAATAGAAAACTTTCTTAGAAAAATGTTCTGTGACTATATATATATATATATGACGTTTTTTGTGATTGAAGTAAGTTCTTATAAGGATGACAGATAACATTCTTAGAACCACGTTCTCCTAACGTCTTTACAACATGATTTGGGATTGATGAACGTTCTCAAAAAGTTCTTAAAACATTGTGTACGAAACCTGATTCAGCATGTTCGTAGAACCAATGATGCAGCCCAACTTTCAGATTTATTACAATTATTAGCTTCGTCTAGCACCTGCTTAGAGAGTCCGCTTTTTGTTTGTTTGGTTTTGGACTTTTTGTTCTGGTTTTGGTTAAAGCTGCGTCCAGGTGACGACAGGACAGGGAGTCAGAAGACTGAAGAAAATAACAGAAGGACGGAGGAGCGTGGTGCGTTTGAACACAGCTGCTCTCGGTGAATAATACGGTCTGATCGGAGCATGTGTTGACGTTTTCAAAGAGCCAGAATCTTTTGGCATTTAATGGATTAAGAAAGAGAAATCACTGGTATCATATCTGACTATGACCAATACGAGGGTGTCGCTGCTCTTTTTGGAATGCGGCGTCTGTAACTGGCCGTCTGACCTCCATCCACCACGATGCATGTAGCTGAAGGCGCCGTCGACGAGGCTGGCGGTGAACTGTCCCCCAGTGATGAAGAGCGTGTTAACGGTCACTAGCTGGCCTCGGAGGTGGGGCGGGGAGGCTTCAGCGATGTACACGGGGATGGTCATAGAAGCAATACCTGAAAGGAAGGAAACGCAGAGAGTCGTGTGCTACTTTGAACAACAGACCGTTTTATGTAGCATGTGCTAAAGCTAAGGGCTGAGTGATCAATATGTAGAAATAAAATACAGGTACATCTAAAAAAATTAGAATTAGATTCAGAGAGGGAAATATTTAAAGTCTTGATGGTTTACAGAAAAATTAAAATACAAAACTGTCTTAAAAGCTACTAAAGCTAAACTATTTGCATCAACCTGTTGGGAATTTGCAGTTTTAGTTAAGAATTTTTGGTACTTTAAAGGCACACTATGTAACTTTTCCAAATCTTTACACTGTCAGAAATAAAGGACAAGAATTGTACCTTTTTTTTTCGTCACTGGGGTGGTACCCTCAAAAGTACAGTTTTGTACCTTTAACTGGGGGTTATATTCTAAGGGGTACAAATATGTACCTTTTAGGATACATATTTATACTCCTTAGGGTACAAATTTGTACCCCCAGTTAAGGTTCAAAATGGTATCCTCAAAAGGTACGATTTTGTACCTTAACTGAGGGTACAAATTTTGTAGTTTGTACCTTTTACTAGTCAAACATGTACCTTAGGGTACAAATTTGTTCCCCTAAAGGGTACAAATATGTATCCTAAGGGGTAAAAATATGCAGGGTTTCCCCCAGCGCTTTATAAGCCTGGCGGCCCGCCAGATTTTTTTGCCCTGCCGCCAGGCTAAAGCCTGGGTCTACTTTGTACCAGGAAAGCTAACAGCGGCGTGGCTTTTACGGCTTTAATACGGCGATTTTCCAAAAAGCATTCAGCTGCATAGCGCGTCCTGTGTACCCCCTAGATCGTGGCGATTCCGTGGCGTATTCGCTGCGCGCCATAGGCAGCGGCCCCTGTAGTTTATCACTGCAGCGAGAAGCGGGTCATGCGCTAATAACATTAGCTAACTAGCATTACAGTGTTTCTCTGCTATTTTCCGGCAGTGGGCGCAGCGCGTGTTTCACCGGGAAACTGCTAAACTCCCCGACAGGGACGAAGGAGTTCTCTGGTCTCCGTCCATGACGAGCTGCGTGAGTCAACGCGGTTCAGCTCGTCGTTACAGGAGGAGCTGCAGGTCGTTTGCGGGGCGGGGAGGGGAGGAGGGCGGGTCGCTGAAATCCTGTTTCTGCATTAAGTGTCCCGATCAAGAGAGGCAGCAGCTCAATGATCAGAACACAAAGAAAACAGTTCGCACATCACAGAAAACTAAAGAACACTCAATTGATCGGTAGTTTAGAGCAGCAGAGTCAATAACAGAAATCATAGATCAGAACATTTACATCCAGATATCTGAGAGTCTAAAATGTTTAAAGCCTGTTTGAACTCATTCACTGAGACCAGGTCCTTCAGGTTCAGCTGCTTTTGGAGCTGATTCCATCCATAAGGAGCAGAAGGCCCGAAGGACCCTGGTTCAACAGGAACAAGTCACGTGACCTCCTCCAGCTGCCTCCTGTAGTTTATTGGAGGATGTAGTTCTGTAGGTTTGACGGGAGGAAACCAGGAATAGTTTTGTAAATAAAGAGAAATAAAATGTCAATGGTTGAATCTGATGGAGTTACTGGTTGAGGAATCAAATGTTAAACTTTGCTGCCACAAACTTGAAAAGTATTTTTCCTGCCTCACTTTCAATGAAGTAACCAAAGGTTACCTCTAATATTGTTCTAGTTTTTATAGAATATTTCCAGGCTGTTTCTGTGTCTGCTGTCTAATAAATAGCAAACACACACATTATATATATATATATATATATTATATATATATATAATATATACATACACATGGCCCGTGGGCCTCTACCACCGGGCTTAGCAAGTTTTCTGGGGGAAACCCTGAATATGTATCCTAACAGGTACATATTGTTCCCCTTAGGATACAACCCTGCAGTTAAAGGTACAAAACGGTACTTTTGAGGGTACCACCCCAGTGACAAAAAAAGGTACAATTCTTGTCCTTTCATTTCTGACACTGTAGGGTTAATGAAAAGTCACTCAGCGCCATCTGCTGCTTGGATCCAGAATACCACGTTTGCAACTTCTGAGTCTCCGATCCGGTGTCCTGAAGTCTCACAATATCTCACGAGGGTTAGGCTAACCCAATGTGGCTAGCTGTTATGCTAGCTCCGGAGTGTTTTTAGCTCATGGTTCCTGATTTTTTTTCCCATCTCTCCCTGCTTGAACACAGCTGATTTTCTCTGAATGAGTGATGAACCGCTCCAGTAGAAAGCAGTGAAGGCTGAGGAGACATTTCAACAGGTAGATTTAGGGGTTTCTGAGCAGAAACAATGCTAACGTTTTTATGACAATGACCTAAAACGGACACTAGGGGGTGCTAAAGCAAGCCAAAACTGCATAGTGTGCCTTTAAGTTACATTTTGACTACTTTCTCAGAAGGAACTGCTTAGAAAATCTTCATTTATAAAAAGTTACATTTGATATTTTTATTTAATATTTAAAATGTATTTATATACACAATGTTAAAAAAAATTTTTAAATGTCAGAAAATGTTTAGTTTTTGGTGTTAAATTTTTAAAATGCTTGAACAAAAATAAGCATTTTAAAAATTTAACACCAAAAACTAAACATTTTCTGACATTTTTAGCATTATTTTGTAACATTTGCAGAACATATAAGTGTTTATTTTTTTTACATTAGTACATTCTTTTCATTAAAAAAAAAAAACAACAACATCTTTTAAATCCACAGCACAGTGACCTCATCACACTCATCTTCTCCTTTAATTTTTGCAAATTGATCTTAAAATATTTGTACTTGCTTTACATCACTGAGTCATTTCCACCTCGTTTGGTTAAAGACACGCCGTATACACACTGACGCGCCCGTTCACGTGCACTCACACACAGGTCGGTGTGTGTTTAACGCGTCTGATGAGGTGTCACAGGACCAAGGCTTTCCACAGCTGGCTCCTGATAGGCTCTATTAATAGACGGCACTTCTCCTACCCTCCTCCACCTCCTGCCAACACCCTGCCCTAAACTGCCGCCATGACTACGTGGCTACCCGTTGCTATGGAGACCACTTGCAGGGTAACCGCCGTCTCCAAGCGTGCACCACACTGTGGCAGCTCTGGGAGGGCGAATCGATAACCACGAGAGGAGGAAGAAGAACCATCAATTCAGATATCTTTGACTCCGAAACAACAACAGCTTTCAGACTCTTCCTCAAAGTGGTCCTCCGACTTCACAAACTAATTGTTTCAGAAACAAGTATTCATCTTTGCGATGGATAAAAGGGGTTATTGTCTAATGGCGGAAATCCGAGATGCAAATCACTGCTGAAATCTAATCAAACGCTCTTCAACACAAAGCCTGTCTGCTCAGGACGACCTGCTGGAAAATCATTCATGAGATTCAGAGAGACGCTGCTGAGGGACAGACGAGAGAGCGTTTAACCTCCAGCAAAGTTTACAAAAGAGACAGATCACGGCGTTACACCTCGGACACAAAGACACCTTTATTTATAGAGTTACGGAGCAATCAAAGGAACATAAAGAAACCTGGAACACAACAAATCAAAAGACCTTTTTCACACTCAGTAAACGTATTACTCATAAAGGCTTTTTTACACCTCTCCTTAACAATCATTTGATACCTCAGATTATTAAGAAATTCATTTTTTGAATCCCCAAACTGAAACATCTATATATTTTCCATTTGTTCTCAATGTATATGTTTCAAAAACACAAATTATTCTCTAATGTTGAAGAAAAATTGAAGACAAATGTTTTAAGTCTACAAATCTGACGGGAGAATAAACGATTAAAGGCACACTAAGCAGTTTTTATTGTTTTAGCACCCCCTAGTGTCCGTTTTAAGTCACTGTCGTCAAAATATTAGCATTGTTTCTGCTCAGAAACACCTAAATCTACCTGTTGAAACGTCTCCTCAGCCTTCACTGCTTTCTACTGGAGCGGTTCATCACTCGTTCAAAGAAATCAGCTGTGTTCAAGCAGGGAGAGATGGGAAAAATCAGGAACCATGAGCTAAAAACACTCCGATGCTAGCATAAAAGCTAGCCCTCGTGAGATATGTGGCTTTGTGGCAGATGGGGCTGAGTGACTTTTCATTAACCCTGTAAAGGTCAGATTAGCACAGACTGGCTCAAGACAAAGATTTAAAAATATGAAAAAGTTACATAGTGTGCCTTTAATTGATTTTTAAAACCACTCCATTAGATCTATATGTATTTTATAATGTAATCTCCAAACATTAGGTAGATGTATATCCAAACCATACACTAAATAAAGACACAAACACTTTTTTGTCCACTTGTCTGAAGTGAAACCTGACCAAACATCTCTCGTTTAGGTCAGTTAAATTACAAAAAATTATTTCTAGTTGCTAAATGCTACAATAACGCCTTTTTGAAAAAGCTGTGTTATCATAAAGCCTGTTAGCATCCGGCAGCTAATGCTAATTTGTAAGGAAATAAATGTTTTTAGGTCATTTTTCTATGTACTACATGACTTGTTGCATGTTATGTTGCTGCAATGTTAAAAAAAAACAGCAATTATAGTTAAAATAAATGTAAACAGTGATAAATTTGTGATTTCGCAGCAAAAGTCAAAAGACTCTGGATCACAAAAACCTGAGGGAAGTTTCAGGAAACATCTCACATAAAAGTGCAACGTGACAGACCGCAGGATCCATACTATAATATTTCATGTTGATCTACATGACTTTAGCCCTGAGTCATTAGCATGTTGTTATCCGAACCGCGCCTGCTGCTCCAAACAGCCTGTATGGCTGCTGGTGAGCTCCAACAGCTGACGTTAATACATTTACTCTGAGTAATGGATCATCTCCGCTCCGTATTATGCTGCAGGTGGTGACAGGAAAAATATAATAAAGCTCAATAGAGCTAACATCACCAGACACTAAAAAGATTAAATATTATAAGGTTTCATGTTTTGTTTTGTGAAATAAAGTGTTTCTGACTCAGAGTCTGGTTGTAATTTCTCTGTTTTAAGCTGCTGAATTCATGGTTTCCCTTTATTTAGAAACGATGCCGTTTTTGAGTAATAGTTTGAATCTCGTTTTATGATTTTACTGATAATAATTCAATTTAAAGTGATGTTTTAAAAGCTCCCGGAACATATTTCCCTTAAACCTTCAATGTCCACACATTTATCCTTCCATTTTTTTTATATTTACGTATTTTAATGTAGCAGTCATGTTTAAGTATTTATTTAAAAAAATTTTTTATTCATTCATTAAGCATTCTAAAGCTTAGTTTTTCTAATAATAGCTCTACGTTAACGACAGTGATCCAAGAAAATGATTTTTTTGTTGCAGGGAACTCTGGAGTAGACAAAGTATACGAGGTAGTATTAGTACGTCTATTCATACTGTCTGAATAAGTGAAACCCTGAAGTGGTAGCATGTTCTGTTTAGCTGCGTTTTGCAAACAGCTACAAGCAGAGGAAGTGAACGCTCTCTACATCAAACAGCATGAATGTCTACTTCAGAAGAACATGCAGAAACTTCAAGATCTGCCAGTTTTTTTCTATTCAGCTGATCGAGGAGACAATAAGGAGATGCTACGAGTATAGCAAGCTGTTATGTCATTTAATGCAACAGTCCTTTGTGTATTTATTGCTTTATAAAAGAGTCATTTTTTCCACACTACGGCTCCCCTAGCTGAGACATTTGCTATATATTAAAAGCTTTAAAGAGCTTTACCTCTTATATACCGTCTACAAGCTGCTTCGATTGAAGCGACATGAATGGTGAAAACATGAAGCCATCATGTGCATTCATCCTCTGTTCTCCACTGGGACTGAAGCTTCACGAGCAGATTAACAGCAGTTCTCAGCTGCTTCCATTTTAACTGGAGTGTGAATCCCTTAGAAAAGGAAAAACACTCTCTTTGCCATTAATGAGCTCTCAGTTCAGCACCAAGGACAGCTCCCAACAGTCTCACACACACACACACAGCCTAAAGCTGCTGCCTGGTCACGCCGAGCCTCAAAGCAGCACAACACCCTGAACTATAGCGTCTGGTTTTGGTTTTGTGCAGCAGCCTAAAGCCGTCTGAACCTCCTGATCAGGCAGAGACGGAGGAGCTTCACAGGAGCCTCCATCTCCGAGATCCACAAGGGAAAACTGTGCAGAGAAACAAAAACGGATATGTTGATCAACTATAGTGGTGAAGTTCAGCAAAGACTACAAATGACCATGACAGGTCGTTGAAATATATTTGTTATTGTTGTTTTTTTTTTATTGTGTGGGGTTAATTTATATTTATTTGTTATATTAAAAATGACTATTCAGTAGGGGTGTAACGATACATAAAACTCACGAGACACCGAGTTCACGAGACGAAACGAGATTTTAATCAAGTTTTTTAATCAAAGGCCAAACTATTGCTGCAAATGTTTCTTCCCTGTCTCTCTCCTCGTGACTGTCTCTGTCCTTTATTGCTATTTAGTAACTTGACATTAGTAAAAATCTTAACGTAAAAACTTTGAAAGGTGTCTCCATGCATCAACAGCCTGTGCTGGTGGGACAAAGTCCTACCATTTGTTCGGTTGAGGGCCACACTTTGAAAACGCTGACCTGGATTTCCAAGTAGGGGTGTGTATTGGCAAGAATCTGGCGATGCGATATGTGTCGCGATACATGACAGACGATACGATATATTGCGATATAAAGCGACACTATGAGTACAACCATATATTGTGATTTTTAAAAACATAATTTAAGAGTAGAAAAACTCACAGCGCTCTAAAAACTTTTTCATACATAACACATCTAGTTTTATTACTACAGTAGAGCTAGTTGATCCACTGAAACGAAGAAGGTGAAAACAGCCGCCAACTAGCGGTCATACTTTTAATTAGGGATGTCCCGATACCGATATTGATATCGGAATATCGACCCCCAAAAAATGATCGGATTATATCGGACTGCATCAAAGATCTTCAATATCAGCAAGTCTGTATTATAAGTAGGAATTGTAGTCATCCTTTTAGTTAACCAACTATTATTTGTTTTCTGCTCGTTATTAGAGTTATGTTTATTTTGTTTGCAGTATTTTTTGTGGACACTAAGAGCAACGATCCCATTCTTTGGGCAGTGTGTGAAACTTTGAACACTCAACTTGAAGCAGTTGGTCAATGAATAATATTGTGTTTTTATTCTTTCTTATGTCTTTTCCTTATGTATCATATCGGATTGATATCGGTATTGGTCAATACTGAAGGCTGCAATATCTGCATCGTATCGGAAGTGAAAAAGTTGTGTCGGGACATCCCTACTTTTAATTTTACTACAAATATTACTGTCATCATTAGTGGTTCCATTACATTTTTTTAAATAAAATAAAAATGTATAATTTGCTTAAAATTTCGAAACAGCTAAATATCGCGATACGGAGAGCACGATATCGATATATCATGACAGAAAATATCACGATATGTTTTTTCACCCCTATTTCCAAGTCACTCTTTTTGATGAGAAGGAGCAGCTGCTCCACCCAGATGATGGAGCTCCTCACCTCATCTGAGTCTGAAGTGGCGTTGTATCAGTTTTTTACACCTATTAGTAACTAAATGAACAGAGTCTCTAGAAACAGGAAGTAGTCCTGACTGGAGCAATAGTCAGATCACATTAGAACAGCGGTTCCCAAACTTTTATTGCCGCACACCCCTTTCTATGTCCCAGCCGTGTTCGCGCACCCCCAATCCCCGAATGGAGACCTTTCACATTTGAACCAATTCCTTGTACCTACGAATCGTTAAGGTTACCAATTCTATACTTTTGAGTGTTTAATAATTAAATAAATCGCTTTTTATATGTAACCGGGGGTTACTGTGAGAGTCGCGCGTCCCATGGTCAGTGAACGTCCCTCACACGGCATTTCCGTGTGATGCTCTATTTTGTAAAGACGGCGGGTGTGTATGGGTGAGTGCTGATCAAATGTTTGGAAGTGAGCAGGAGGTTACTACACTGGTTTAAGCTGACGGTTCGCTTAACTAACCGCTTAGTGTTTTTAAATTAAAACCCAGCTCCGTTAGCCATTAGCTCATCGGCGGCAGAAAGTAGCACTGCATCTTTAGCAAAAACAAAAGAAACAAAGAAAACGACTCACCATGGAGTTGATTAAATAAGGACACACATGGAGTCAATCGGCAGAGTTGTTACAAGCTGTCAAGAAGGATTCTTTGAATACTAATATCCATTCGATGAGGTAAACAGACTAGCAGCAACAACATCGCCCTGGAACTAATAGTGAAAGTTATCGCCTTCAAAATAAAGGTCTGCTAAAGAGTTCACGAGATTGACAGAAAAAAAACTCAGAGTTCCTCCAAATATTGTCCCACAGCTCCACACAATAATGGTATACATGTTTATTAACACATCTTTATTGAGTGGGGGGAAAAAAACACTGTAAACGTGTAATTATTTAAATTTTCCGCCATTACATTTTTCATCTTGAGCACCCCCTAGTGGCAGCTGTGGCGCCACAGTTTGGGAATCCCTGCATTAGAACAATGGATGGAACAAGCTTCATCTCCTGATCGTGTTCATCGACTGAACAACTTTAGAACTGTTGCCCTCATGCTAACATGTAGCATTCGTGTTAGCATCCCTAAATACAGCGCACACACACACACACACACGCAGGTTGATTCAAAACCGTTCACATTGGAGTCTGAAAAAAATCAGATCTCAGAAAACAGTCGGAGCATTAAGACCTGTAGCAGAGGCTGAAATGGGACTTCTACCTTAGAGCAGTAACAACCAGATAAACAAAATCTTCATTAAGCGTCCACTTAGCTTCCGCCTAGTTAAGATGAGACTCCGAACTTAATTATACAAAACAACCAATTAATTAGAAAGCCTCCTGGTAATGAAGTTTTATCGCAGTGTAATTAACAGCGCTGGTTTACAAAAGTTCTGATTACTGTGGACAAAAACAACGCTGGATAATTTAACCAGACAGGATGATAATACGCTCGCTGTGTGTGTGTTTTGTGTCTGTGTGTGAGGGAATAAATAATAACTCATGCTGAAGGCTTTAGAGGAACAAAAAAAAAAAAAAAAA
>SSNR01000041.1:506232-521066 GCA_006937965.1 Callopanchax toddi | reverse complement strand
AGGAAAAAAAAAAAAAAAAAAAAAACAATTTATGGAGCGTTTGAAGCATTCAAATCCACCAAACTGAGAAAACAATGAGCACAATGCAGAGGCTGGTGGGAGCTGCAGAATAATGACAGATGGAAACTGTTTATAAGGTAATTACATTTACAGCTGCAGCTCACATGTGGACAGAACAGCAGAAAAGAACTGGAATCATTTGCTTTATTTTGCCTTTTTGTTTTAAGAGGGCACAATTTGTACATATTTTTATGAATTTGCTCCTCAATCAAAGCTAATTTGCCACTTGTTGCATATTTGATAATAAGGGTTTTAATATAATACGATATAAAAATTGTAATTTTATTTTTAAAGCAATAAAAAAGGAATGTAATAAGGTTTGTCTTTTTGTTTCAACATCTCCATATTTTTTAGAATTTTTTTAGTTTTGTAGTTTTTTTTTAAAGTAGATTCAGTGCATGCTTTAAAAAGATATAAAGACTAAAATACTCTCTACGTTTGTATAAAGATGGAAAAGACTGATCACCTCCCAAAGAAGTACATTTTCCTACAAAAAAAAAAAAAAAGAGCTTTTTATCTTAGTCTGACACATTTTTCTTCAAATCCATTAAACTGGAAGTCACTCAAACCCCTTATCGGTCGTAAATGTCTGGTTCGGTTCTGTCTGCTCAGACGAGCCCCGGATCACGCGACTCAGGTAAAGGTCAGCTCAACAACAACCAGCCTGGAGCAGATGTAGCATTGACTTGTGCTTAGAAAAACAGCGAGTCGGGGCACCAAAACGCGTGACCTTTCCTAGTTTGACAAACGTCTCCAATGACCTTTTTACTGACTCCAGTTCCAAAATGCGAAGCGATCGGTTTTTCCTGGAAACCGGCGTTCCAGTTCATGTGACAGGCTCGTTACTGGAGGCCTTATTAGCATGTCCAAGGGCTAATTGTGCCAGAATGTGTCTCATTATCTAGAAGAGCCTGGCTCTTACAGGTTTGGTTGGATGAAGATTACTGTGGGGTGGTGTTGTAATGACAGGAGGGAAAGGGATGCTTTGGATAAAACAACCACTTATAATTCTGATCAGAGCTTGATGTAATAACATTATGGAATGCAACTTAAAGGCATGACTGCAACTAGGTGTATTTGTTAGATTGCTTTTACTCCTGTAGGGTTTTTAATTCAAATTCAACCACTTCTTATGCAGATGACCCAGGACTTTACAGTGGTAATCATTCACGATTACATGTCGCAAAGATTTACTATTTTTTTTAATTAAAAATTTAGAATGTTTAGAAGAAATTCAGCCAAAAAAAAAAAAAATGAAACAACAGTTACTATGACAAAAAGACGCTAGATGCACACCCAAAAGGTCTGACACACACACACACCCGCACCACGAAAACTCAGCTAGACTCAAAGCGAAGGAGCGCACCAAGCGGTAGCGGATCCCGACGGGTCCTTCTGATCCACACAGTAAGGGATCCGGACCCACGTCGGTACCCAAGCGGTCCAGGGGGAGGGGGCGTGGTCTCGAGGTGCCACAGAGCCGGTAGATCGCCTGCTCATTAAAAAAGTAGAACTTGAGATTATTTCTCACCATTTATTTGGCCTGAGTACTTTTAACTTGGTGATTTTGTCCCACATTTAGTAAAGTTCCCCTGGTTTAAACTAGGGATGTCCCGAACCGATCACGTGATCGGAAATTGGGCGTTACCTCCCGATCCAGACTCAGATATATATTCTCATTATTTTTAATACATCTATAGTTATTTGGTAGCACAGAGTTAGACTTCTTGACTCCACACAGAAACGGCTATGTGTGCAGTATGACATCACTTTATTGGTGTAACAATGCTTGAAGCAGAAAGCTTATCTGTATAATTGCTTTTCTTTATGCCTTTTTTTATGTATTATAGACAGGGTTGCACATAACTGGTGCGCCAGTCCGCAAGTGCACCAGATATCGTGTGCGTACCGGACCCCTCTGCAGATGGTGCCCTCTCTGTACTGACCGAGCTTTACATCCAACTGTGGGGATTGGCGGAGTAACACTCACTGGGGAAGCTGCAGACTCTAGACACAGAACTGTCAAAGGCCCTCGAACGACGGCAACAACCAGCTCCGTAGTCCTGAAGCCCTGAGCATCTGTCCAGGAGGAGGGGGGGGTGTTAGACTGCTGCTGTGATGATGCCATCCAAATATATTAAAGTTCATATCTAATCTGCCACATAGTGTTTTGATTTGTTTCTGGAAGAAAAGAAACCACTTGTAACAGAATGTCACAAATAGCTGTGAAATAAATGAAAAATGTAAATCAGACTGTTTCCTCTACAGGTAAATTATTCAGAAGATCGTTATCTCCCGCCTAGAGGAAACAGAACCTCTATCTGCACAATACCAGAGCCAGAGGAGCAGAACGATCACAGAACAATCCAAACATTTATCCAATGATGAATTAGAGATATTACAACAAGTAGTCTGACGTAGTGAGGGGTTTGAATTCATTTAAAAGGTAAACGTTTCCTTGAAGATGACTAAAATGGTCTAAAACAGCTCCAGGAATAAATGGAAGGATGGTTTACTATTCCCAGAGGAGGTGGTAAAGAAATCCTTTAAAGTCTGTTTAGCAGCCGTTTCCTCATAGGATGCAACACGAGACACTGGATTCTCATCAAAGATGAGGAAAGCTGTTTAGAATACCTTCTTTTTGGCAAGAATGAATGATTATGTATCATTTAAGTACGTGTCATCATAATCGATTGGGAGCTGAGAGAGAGGCGGCAACAAAACAGAACACAGACTCTTCCAGGTAGGCGCTTCTACAAAACGTGCAGTTTACAACTTGTACCACTAGGTGTCACTAAATCTGACAGACTGGACCTTTAAAGGGCTGCTCGATTATGGGGGAAAAATACAATCGTGATTATTTAACATGACTGCGATTGGCTTGTGAACGTTTTTGTCTCGTGTTTCAACGGTGGGTTTTTGTATTTCCTCTTTTCAAATTTAAAAATGACAGCCGGCGTTTCTCCTGGGCAAAGGGCGGCACGCCTCGATGACGTCACGGCCCAGGTCGATCCCTTTGGACGGCACCTGTTGCTCCATGGAGAAACAATCCGGCCTTCACCATCCCAGCTAAGTTCGTGTGAGTACAGAGATGCATTATGGTGTATTGTTCCAGGACTGCTACGCCACTCGTTTTTCTCCCGTCTATTTGAAGCATCTCCTCCTCCATGATGCTGTTCTGCCAGAAGGCTCCGCCCATTCCGAGGTTCAGTTGGAAGTTTCTTCCTGTTAAATTGAGTCATTTTCCCCCGATGTTGCCTTCGTACTCTGCTTATTCAGAATAGGAGATTGCATTGAAGTAATGCTTCAGCCCAATCAGCTGGTTCCTTTGTAACGAGACTTAAAGGGATGGTTTGCAACGCAAAAACAACAAAAAGATGTACATCTTGGTACGAGACGAGGTTTAAAAGGATGTTTTGTTTCAACGTGCCAAATAAACTTATTAACCTCTTGTGAACTGTTGTCACAAATTTGCATCCAAGCACTTCTAAATCAACAAGATGGAGTATTAGGATTAGTACTTTCATCAAAACCCTTCCATATCCAGTCCTATACACGTCTGCCGCCCTCTGGTGGAGGATCTACTGGTGGAAAGTGACAATTTTATTTATTTATTAGTCATATTGTTATATAGGCCATAATAATCTGTTTAGATCTGGTTAAACTGGCCTCCCAATTACTTCTGCCTTTAAATCTCAAGCATGAGTCTTAACTCTTTAACACCAAGGGAAATGCTAATCAACAACAGGTGGTGTAGTCCAGGAAACGCTACTGTGAAATATCCTCCTGCCCACCGTTATAAACAGCCTACAATGGCTTTATGAAAACACTTAAATACATTTCTGAAACATCTAATTCCTTAAGTATTTTAAATTGATTTGATTGTATTATGGAGCAATTTTACTCCCTATTGAAACATGCACTGAAATTAACTCGCAAACAATTACTAAACTACAAAGTTTTTAAAAATGGAGATTTTTTAACACAAAGTTCAGCATTACATTATTACCTTAATATATTTAAGAAGAATGTACATAACCCTTATTGACTCAACTGAAAATAATGTTTTTTGGGGGTCTGGAAGTTTAATGCAGTTTTGCCTGTTTTTAGCACCCCCTAGTGTCCGTTTTAAGTCACTGCTGTAAAAACGTTAGCATTGTTTCTGTTCAGAACCCCCTAAATCTAAGTGTTGAAACGTCTCCTCAGCCTTCACTGCTTTCTGCTGGAGCGGTTCATCACTCATTCAAAGAAATCAGCTGTTCAAGCAGGAAGAGATGGGAAAAATCAGGACTCATGAGCTAAAAACACTCCGGAGCTAGCATAACAGCTAGCCACATTGGGTTAGCCTAACTCTCAGGTGACTCTTATACCTCTTTTCCACTACACTGGTGCCGGTGCTCGGCCGGTTCTGAACCAGGAGCTCAGCGGGAGTCACGTGATAATACGTCACAGGTCACTCATTGCTGCGTCTATTTTTAGAACCCGACCCGCCTCATTAAAAAATTGACTGAAAGCGCTTTCATTTAGTCTGACCGTCTCCAAAATCAAAAAGTTTTTCTTTACCGTCTCTAAAACGTGCTTATGCAAAGTTCAAAGTTTGCAGAGTACATCGTTTCTCTGTCACGTTTTCTTTTATAAATCCTAACGTTTGCGGAGAAAGTGACTCCCTTTTCCGACCAGTTTTTTGGTTTATACATTTTATAATAAATTATAAACGTATATATTTATTTTATAAGTTTTATAAATGAG
The DNA here is from genome assembly GCA_006937965.1 of Callopanchax toddi. Classification (NCBI taxonomy): domain Eukaryota; kingdom Metazoa; phylum Chordata; class Actinopteri; order Cyprinodontiformes; family Nothobranchiidae; genus Callopanchax; species Callopanchax toddi. The sequence continues at coordinate 516,257 of SSNR01000041.1, read as the reverse complement.
GCCACAGCGGTCGCAGAGCGAGAAACGGACGTCTCTCAGCCAGTCTCTGTCAGCGTGGGCCTGTGCGTGCGCACACACACACACACAATAACAGAACATTTGGCTGGAGGGATGTGTTTCTTGGCTGATCTGGGAGCGCATAGGATCCCCGGAGGAGCGGTCCAAGGTGGCCGGGGAGACGGCAGCCTGGCAGGCTGTTGACCTCCTGATCCGACCTCGGATAAGCGGAGGAAGACGGACGGATGGACGGAAATTTTTCCGATCATGCAACCTTTGATTTGCCCCAAACCGCCCCGCACTGAAGGTAAAAATGTATTAACCCGACCCACGGGTAACCCGCGGTCCATAAAAGACAACCCACGCATCACTAGTGTCTGCCGTCTTCTCTTCAAAAGATCTCTTTCTTCTTCTTCTTCTTCGTGGGATTACTCCGCCCGCCACTTGTCACGTCACGGGTGCCTGGACCAGCAGCGTTTCGGAACCTGTTTTTTCGGCACCAGTTTTCTTCAGTGGAAAAGTGCGGAATCGGTTCCGAACTCGGGCACCGGCACGGGAACCAGTGGAAAAGGAATATGCGAGGCTCAGAAGTTACAAACGTGGTAGTCTGGATCCAAGCAGCAGATGGAGCTGAGTGACTTTTATTAACCCTGTAAAGGGTCAGATTAGCACAGACTGGCTAAAGACAAATATTTTTAAATATGAAGAAGTTACATGGTGTGCCTTTAAAGTTTGAAAAACAAGTGTGTGAAAGTAAAATGCTACACATGTTGGGTTGAGCTCTTACCCAGCCCCACTCCGACGACCAGCCTCCCCGCCAGGAGCGCCTCTTTTCCCGGAGCGCTGCTCAGAACGACCCCCCCGACCGTGAAGGAGAAGCTGGCCAGCAGGATGCAGACTCTGCGCCCGAAGAGCCCGTTGAGGAAGCCGCCCAGCAGGGCGGACAGCGCCGCCGCGGCCACGGTGCTGGATATGAGCAGCTCCTGCCACAGGGAGCTCAGCTCCAGCTCCCTCTTCAGCAGCAGCATCGCCCCGGAGATCACCCCGGTGTCGTAGCCGAACAGGAAGCCCCCCAGAGCGGAGAACACCGCCAGGACGTAGACGAAGCCGGGCGTGACATCCTGCTGGAACTGCTTGCGGGCAGCCCTCTCCAGGTCCCCGGTGGTGGTGGAGGAGGCTGGGGCTGGAGCCCCGGCGGCTGGAGCTCCAGAGGAGGCGCCCTGGCTGCTGATGCTGGCGCTGGACGGAGCCTTGATGAGACTCCGCTCCCCTCCATCGCTGACCTTCTTCCAGCGCTCCCCCATCAGGTTGCTCATACTACGGAGGGTGTAGTCATGGTCGACCTGCTTCCGCGACATATGGGAAAACAGACCCAAACAGAGTTGGATTTGATGTTTTTTCCTCTTTTTGTAAAGAAAAAAACCTCCAAACCAACAAGAACCACCTCCTTTTTTTAAAAAAAATGCTAAAGTTAGTTGAGAAAAGCACTTTAAACCAGGCGGTTACTCTGTGTTTAGAACACCTCCCTGGTCCTGATGGGAGAGTTGGAGAGGAGTGGAGGAAAGGTGAGATAGGAGGAGTAGTGGACCAGTTCGTCACCACCAGCGTCGGAGTGACGCAAACAAATATTGTTTTGGAAACGTGGAGCTGAAGCAGAGGGTCAGGATTCAGACTGCCGCCTCTCACGTTCATTAGAGGCGGTTTATACTCAAAATAGCATCAATTCATGCTTTAAAATCAACAAGTACTGCTATCAAATATGGTCAAATCAGAACAAAGCTGCTCTTTTTTCATTTATATTCCAGCTTGATGATAATCCTTTAATAAAACCACATAATCTCTGCGTTTTTTTCAGGTTTATTATTCATTTTGACTCACTTGCAAATAAACAGGGTGGCAAAAATTGAAAACGGCTGCCCCCTACAGGACGAGGTTTGTATTACAGGCCAATGTAAACAAATATAAATTGGATGTATAGAGGGTCAAAAGTAACAAAATTAATACATAAATAAAGCATTAAATAAATAATTCAATGTGTCATTACTCAATTAAAATGTTAATAAAATATAATGTATGCAATAAAATGTCAGTAATAAAAAATATGTATTTCATTTTAAAATGCCGTTTATATTTATTTTCCTATTTAAATAATTCTTTAATGTCCCCCGTATATCATGAGTTTATCTGTCAAATGTCAGTGGGCGGGGCTATAAAACATTATAATAATTATTGAAACATTTATTTATTGATTTGATGCCTTTTTAAAATGTCTTTTTTTACATTGAACTGCAATGTATGAAAGATGATGCTATTTATTTACAAATACATAAACCATTCACATTATTTTAATGTTTTGTAGATCAGAGGTATATCTTATGCAACCGTTTTCGTTGCTGTTTAATTAAGTATTGTTGTTGTTCTCGAGTTTAATAAAGTTTTGTTGTAAAAATAAACCCAGAAAAAGCTAAAATGCTTCAAACATTAAAGTATACATAAAATATATGGTTTGCCTCTAAAAAGGAGATGGTGTTTGTCCTCTCCTCTGTGTTGCTGCTTAACTGCAAAGGTCTGTTCCTCACCCATTTATCACTCATCTGCTTTACTGTAAGTTGTGCTGAAAAAACTTTTTTCTATGTTTTTTCTGATTAATTTTCATGCTTTTCATGCAGGCTGAACATCTTGTACATGGATCTCCAGCGATTTCCTCTCAAAATATTTTCAAGTTGAAACGCTAGGATTTGAAAAACCTTGCAGATGTACGCTTCGAGACCCAAACAGGAAGAGTCGAATAAAGGAGGTCTGGAACGGCCCAAAGTTACCCCTCCGGGAAAATGCCCGATCCAGCCACATCCAGACCTGGGGCAGGTGCTGTCAGCATGCTCGAGCTGGTCGATCCAGACCCTGTCTAGGGTACTAGAGGGGGCTTGATCATTCAGTCCACATGTGTTTTGTGGATCTGGGGACGGCTTATGACCGTGTCCCCAGGGTCAAACTATGTGGGGCGAGTATGAGGTGGATGACGTCCCGATTCAGTCCCTTTAGCAATGGAGTGTGCATCTGATACCTCAAGTGGAGGTTCTCAAGTATCTCAGGTTCTTGTTCAGGAGTGAAGGAAGGAGATCAACAGGTGGATTAGAGCAGTGTTTGCAGTGATGAGGACTCTGAATCCTGTTGTGGTAAAGAGGGAGCTGAGCCAGACAAATAGGTAGAAGGCGATGAGGTAAGTTCTGCTGTTCCTCATCCCAAACCCATCCAGAAGAGGTCAACATCCGATGTTTGGACCTGGTTAACATTCCTGCAGAATACCACGACCCTAAACAGGCACTCAATAAACACAAGGCACCACATCATCCCCAGGAGAGAAACAAAACTAGTGAGTCTTCATCCACCCTTCTTCCTCGTCACGGGGGGGTGAGTTTCTTTGTTGTGGCAAAGGAAGAAGGGTCACAACTCCCTTTTATCGACTATTGACTCTCCATCAAGAGACAGTTTATTTGGACTGAGGAAGCAGAATCAGCAAACTAAAAATGAAGTTTTCCAACACACCTGGCTGTAGTCCATCCTTAAAGTCAATGCTTCTGATTCTGGAGCTGTCCTGTCCCAATGATCCAATTTGACTCATCTGTGCACTTTCATTTTTTGTGGATCGTCCTGAAACACTGTCGCAGTTTAGACTGATCTCAAACCAGCAAACCAACTAAACATTAGATAACTCAGGTGGTCTCTTTTCGTCTCCTGATTTAACGTGACCATAACACCTGGGGTCCCACATCACCAAGCCTGATGCACTCTCAAGGTTTCATTCCCCTGATGAGCTGGAACCACTCTTGTCTCCTTCCTGTAATACTGGGGGGAAAGAGAACCCGAACCCTATAAACCAGGCATGTCCAAAATGTGGCCCGGGGGCCACTTGCGGCCCTCTGGGTGATTTTCTGTGGCCCTCAACTGCATTTCCAAAACGGTGGAATTTATTCCTTTTAATGTTGTCTTTTTAAAACTTAGAAGCTTCAGTTCAATTCAAAGTATTAGTTTTTATTTATTACTTTTAATCAAATTTCCCGGTAAAGAAAAGCACACAGTGTTTTGCTAAAAGGCGGACATGAACTTCTTTCATAAAATCTGGCAAAATCCAGCAGCTTTACTGAAGAAAGAGGGGCCCAGATCCTGATTTTGTTGCTTATAACATTCTAAAATTAATTTTCAAGAAACTATAAAACAATTGACCAATCAAATCCAGGGAATTTGATGCTTTTCTTTTACTAAAGCAAACATATGAGACCCTTTTATGTCTATTTTTGAGCAGTACAAATGTAAGAAATCACTCTAAAACCATTTTTTTTAAATAAAAAATGATATTTATTTGGCCCCCGAAGACTTTTAACTTGGAGATTTTGGCCCCCCCATCTTGAAAAGTTTGGACACCCCTGCTATAAACTCTCTGCCAGACTCTCAATACTAAGTCCACTGCAAAAACTGATTTCTAAGAAAGTAAAACAGCCTTGTTTTTAGACATTTTGTCTTATTCTTTGTCTAAAAAGAAAATATATTCTTACTTGAAATAGGCCAAATCTTCTTAAATATGGTCAAATTTTCTAGATTTGAGCAAAAAAAAAAATCTGCCAGTGGGGTAAGCAAAATTGCTAGATTCCTTAAAAATAGCAACATTTTCTTCTTTTAGAACAATTCGCTAGTTTTAAGGTGTTACGCCCCTCTGCAGTTTCTCTGGCCATTTTGTGATGGTGCAGCAATCTGCATGGTCTGATTGCTAACTGGGCTGCACCTGGGAGAGCAGGCATAAAGCCTGCTGGGAGAGGCCTGAGGAAGAGCACCACTGGAGCTGCCACCAGCCTGGTAGAGGCTGGAGATTTGGGAAGGATGGTGCCCCCCCTTTTTTTTTTTTTCTTTTTTTTTAAATAAATAAAAACCTTTTAGAAATATCTCCTTGTGTTCAGTCTCCATTTTATGTTGTGGCCCAACGAGCCGGGTTGTAACATAAATGGGGGCTCGTCTGGGATCATCTGGACTGATGGTGGAGACTGAACTTAGTTCCATGGAGTTTGACCTGCAGCTGAATTTGCAGTAGCTCAACCTGCTGGGATTGTGTGTGTGTTTGTGTTTGTGTGTGTGTGTGTGTGGCTTGGGTTGTGAAGACACGACATATAAATTTACAGCAGAGTTGGATGCTGCTAGGTGTGAGGTGAGTCTGTGCCTTTTCATGTCCTCTGTGGCACTGAAAGGGGGTTGGCCCATTTTGGTGGACCACTTTTGGATGATACGGGTTGTGGTATTGGACCACAGTGAATTGTGATCAGTTAGTGTGGGTGTGGCTCATTGATAAATTCTGTTAGTAACTTGGTGTGGTATGGGACCACTTGTGTGACTTTGCGTTGTAGTGGCAACAGTGCACTTTGTTCGGGATTATTTGGGTTTTTGTAGTAACTTTGTGTTAATAATCCATTTGGTTTGTGGCTGTTGTGCTCCATTTTGTTTGTCACATGTTACTATTATGTTCATTGCAGAAATTTTATCATCAATATGCATCCATGGTTTTTTCATCATGTACATGTCTTCTGAACTACACGGTGAGAGTATAGTTTTATTGCAGTTGGGACATTTTACAACCATTTGATTTTCCAGCCTTCACATCAGCAGTTTGGTTTCTTTGTTTTGTCTTGTGATGGGTCCGTTAGTCCAGTTTTATCGCCCTTTTTTTAGTTTTGGTAGGTTTAGCTTTAAACTTCATTCAGGGTAGAAGGGGGAGGGGGGTCACTGGATTCGACGGCCCTATAGGGGTTGGTCTGACTGATCTCCCTTCTTTTGTTCATTTTGGCCGACTCATCACTTTTCTGTTCATTTTTCAATATTTCGTGTGTTGTAAATCAGTTTTTAAAATTGGTTTTGAGTGTAGTGGTGGCTCTTTGGTTGTGTAGCGTTACCACGCTATAACCTCTGACCCCTTGAACATCACACAAACAATAATCATCTTTTTCCCAATAACTTGGATTGCAATGACTCTTTTATTATGTTTTAACTTGAATCAACATTCCTCCAGGTATCCAGATCGATCGAAGGGAAATGTTCCGCTTCCTCGTCGACCTCCACCCGACGGACTCGATCCAGGAACGCCGAACAGTAAGCGTCCATGGTCTGGTAAAACCGAGGCTACTTTGATAAAGCTAACCCACACCAAAGTAACTCCTCCACTGCGCCCCTAGTAACTACACCTTTTTTTTTTTTTAACTACACCTTTTAAGTTAACTCCCTAGTCTGTTACGTCATAAGACTCAGGCCCTAAACTCGGAAGATCAACTTTAGAACACCTTACACTTGTTGACATGCTAACCAAAATGCTACCTCAATGCTAATCTGTTTGTAACTGTTCGTCAGCTTTTATAATAAATACTGTAAAGTCTTTATTCCTGACTCAGCTTCCATTCGTCACTACAAGGTACGTAATTAACTCCCTGCCAATTAAAGAACCTAGATATTCCTGCTTTTATCACGTATAGTTGTCTAAACAAGGTATCCTGAGCATAGAGTCTCTCGAATAAACCCTCAGATAAACTGGATAAGTTAGCAGAAGGTGTACAATAAAACGAAGGTTTTATATCACTACAGTTGGTTCTAGTGTTTTAACTGGTGCGGTAATTCTGACTGGTTCAGGTGAGACCAATCTGGGAAATGTTTTCTGTTTTTACAGGTTCTAAAGGTGACCAAACCAGAGGGGCTCACGGTTTTTTTGTTTTGTTTTTTCAGGTGGGATCCTGGAGGATCCCTTTTGAGGGGGGAGGTGTTACAGCCCTCTGCATTTTCCCTGGCCAGGTTGTGATGGCCTTGATTGTTAAATGGGCTGCACCTGTGGGAGCAGGCATAAAGCCTGCTGGGAGAGGCCTGAGGAAGAGCACCACTGGAGCTGCCACCAGCCTGATACTGGATGTGGCCCTACGAGCCGGGTCGTAACATAAGGAATAATATGTTTTGGGGAAGCAGCTACTGTTAGTGTCATTCTGCTGTGGGAAAATTTGGATGGGAAATGTCAACCTAAATATAAATGTTACCAATTTTGATGTCATTTTTCTTCAAAGTTACAAGGACCTTCCTTCAGAGGGGCTTAAGGACCCTTGTGTTAAACCAAGATGTCCAGCACTGTAACCGGTGTTCTGACGATCGGCGCTACCTTATAAAATATTCCTAATGTAGCTGTGAAAAAAGGGGGAAAAGAAAATACCATTATAAAGTTTTTTTTTGTCAATGCGTTGCAGAAACTAAGTGCAGAAATCATTGCGTTTCCTTCCCAGTAAATAACCGCTGCCGTGTTTCGTCACAACGCTGAAAAATGATTAACTACATCCTGGTTCCTGCAGCACCGTTTACCCATTTGGCTTCTTTATTGTTTGTCTTTTGTTAATCTTCCAGATAGTTTATGGTTGGTTATTGTTTGCTAAAAGTTAGTGTCCTCCTTAATGCATTAAAGAGAACTTAATTTACCTTTTTATAAATACGTTTTACCATCCATGAAATCAGTTTTGAGGGGGATAAAAGATTAAAATTTGATTTAAAACCTCCACTTTTTGTCTTTTGAGGTTTAAAGTTTGCACAGGGAAGTTGATATTTTTGAATGGAGTTTCAAATGCACCAAAAACCAGCCTTTTATTTTGCTTTGTCCCCTTAAGTCCCTTTTTTTTTCCCCCAGTAAAAGCATGAATGTGAGATCAATCAAGACATGCTTTCAAAGAAACAACCTGGTCTGAATATTTCCGCGTTCCTTAATTTCCACAACACTTTTTTCTTTTTTTTCACATAGGTGGTGTGCACAGACACACACATGTCCAGGCAGCGTGTGCACGGACAGCGTTTATAAAGCCCTGAGGCGGGCGGAGCAGCTGGACAGTTGTCACCTGATCCTCTGCAGCGAGGAAACGCCAGCTATCATGGATTCACAGCGATGGATGCTGGCTGCCTGCTTCTACTTGGCCTCAGGTACATTTTTTGAGCAAAGTAAATGAAATGTATGATGCAAGCTGCAGTACATTTACTACTAATTGCTATGCATTCATTTTAGATCTAAAATGTATCCTATTTCTATGTATTTTTTAAAAGTATCTGACTATTTTATGGTAAACGTATGATAAATATTGCAGCTTATTGTCAATGCAATACTCTAACCATTTTTATTAATTAAAGTATTTGTTTTGTAGTAATCAGAGTGGGTGAAACTGGTGCAGCAGTAGAATCTCATACATGTAAGTAAAGCTTTTCAGATCATTTCCAGCTGTTTTCCACTTAATATGCAACCATTCATTGCTTCATCTCTATAATCAGACACTTGCAGGACATTCAGCAGCGGCGTGGTCCAGCCTTTCAACGGTACGTCTTTCTATGTGCGCTCCGACTGCCCCTTCACATTCGTCCACTTCACCCACAAGCGGGTGGAGTGCGACATCACCGTGCAGCGAGGGAGCAACGGCTTGTTGAGTCTAGTCCAGATCATCATCAACAAAGTCAAGACGGTTCTGCAGGACGATGGGAGCATCGTGGTGGACAAGAACATCAGGTTTGGGGTTTTGTCTAAAATCATCTGATCTGGTCGTGCATTCTCTGAAATATGAAATACGTGCACAGAAAACTTGTCTCTACTCAAAATACTTTGAGTTTTTACATTTTGGAGGGAAACCTTCAGGTATCACCTCACCAACACTAGGCCATTTCACAACTATTTGCACCTTGAAACACAAGGTAATCTCAATCAGGTAAGTAAACACCTCACATGACCCTAAAGACACAAACAACCCATGGGATGGGCAGGTGGGAATTTACAAACAAGACCTCAGGAGCCAATCAGAAGCAAAGAATCCTCCTAAGTACCAATAAATGACGTCCAACTGCCTTCTGTTCACGCAACAAGGATGGCCGTGACCTGGTTGACTGAGAACATTCTCTGAATCCAGTCCTAGAAACTCTCCTGTTGTGTCTGTGGTTGATTATTAGCTTTGACCCCCGGAGACGACTTATTATTGATCGTTTATCAGGAGCTGAGTGAAGGCAGCTCTTCCAGGGTTGTGAAATATTTGATGAGCACCAATTGTTTTAAATAAAAATGACCCGTGTTTCCTTTTTGTTGGCAGAGTTTCCCTTCCATACGACCACACTTACCAGCACATTTTCCAATATGGCATCTACACCAGACTGAGGAGCTCGCTGCTCCCGCTGACGGTCACCTGGCACAATGTCAACGGAGGGATCGACAGCCTTTGGGTGAGATCTTCTTGTCCTTAAAGGGTCTGGACTTTAATAAAATCCCCATCATGTGATGTATTTATATGAAATACAGATGCCGGGTGCAGAAATAAACCCCCAAACTGGCCTTTAGCATCACCTTTAGCAATAAATCCCTTAAGTAATCATCTTCTCGTGACCTTATCGGTCTCTTCTTTATGACTCTAAGTCCACTGAGGTACGCTGCTCTCCTAAAGGTCGGTGATTGTTAAGGTCTGGACTTTGATCGGGTCATAACACCTAGATTCTTTTTATTTTTGTACTCAAAATCATCGTCCTGCTGCGTGATTTTTCACAATACTTTGGTAAAAAGTGGAGTTTACATTCAGGTTAATAACTTTAAGACAGCAGTGTTCAATCCTGGTCTTTGAGGTCCGATATCCAGCATGGTTTAGAGGTTTCTCTGCTTCAACACATGATTTCAGTCGTTGGCTGATTAAAGGCCTTCTGCAGAGCTTGATGACATGCATTACAGGCGATTTAACGATTGAATCAGGTGTGTTTAAAGTGTTCAAGTCTGCAAAAACAAGCTCAAATCATCAGCCTTCCACCACCAGGGGCGGTTCTAGGAGGGGGCCAATGACACCAAGCTTGCCCCCCCTGTGGCCCCCTTGCATTATTTTGAAACTTATTAAAGTTATTGTGTCCAACGCAACTGTGATTGAATTTCTGTTATATTGCTGTAATTATACACTAAAACTTTAAATACTTAAAAACAATATTTGTAGTTTTTTTTTTTTTTTTTTTAGAAC
>SSNR01000041.1:454562-505418 GCA_006937965.1 Callopanchax toddi | reverse complement strand
CATCCACCAGAGGGCAGATGAGATGCATGAAAATTAATAAATCAATTGTTTTATTTTATTAGGAAATGGTGTAGTACTTGCCTCTTCCACCAGAGGGCAGAAGAGATGCATGGAAATTAATAAATCAATGGTTTTAGTTTATTAGGAAATGGTGTAGTACTTTTTCCATCCACCAGAGGGCAGATGAGATGCATGAAAATTAATAAATCAATGGTTTTAGTTTATTAGGAAATGGTGTAGTACTTTTTCCATCCACCAGAGGGCAGATGAGATGCATGAAAATTAATAAATCAATTGTTTTATTTTATTAGGAAATGGTGTAGTACTTGCCTCTTCCACCAGAGGGCAGAAGAGATGCATGGAAATTAATAAATCAATGGTTTTAGTTTATTAGGAAATGGTGTAGTACTTTTTCCATCCACCAGAGGGCAGATGAGATGCATGAAAATTAATAAATCAATGGTTTTAGTTTATTAGGAAATGGTGTAGTACTTTTTCCATCCACCAGAGGGCAGATGAGATGCATGAAAATTAATAAATCAATTGTTTTATTTTATTAGGAAATGGTGTAGTACTTGCCTCTTCCACCAGAGGGCAGAAGAGATGCATGGAAATTAATAAATCAATGGTTTTAGTTTATTAGGAAATGGTGTAGTACTTTTTCCATCCACCAGAGGGCAGATGAGATGCATGAAAATTAATAAATCGATTGTTTTAGGACTAATAGTTTTATTATGATTTCCATATTTTTTAATGATATTTTGTAATATAATTTATTCATTTTTAAAATTTTTATTTGGATATTATATTATAGTTTTTAATACATTTACTATACTGCTTTTTATTGTGTTCATTTCCATTGAACTCTCATGCTATCTTTAGATAAGGGCTAGCATATCACTATCCTGAATGATAGTTTAGTTTTTCACAAGAAACTTGCTATAAAATGTTTTCTTTCATTTAATCAGGGAGCGTCCAGCAGCTGATCTCAGAGGTTGTCCTGTCTCCAGACACATGTCACACTCAATACCTCGTCCCGCCTCAGAATCTAGTAAGCCCACTTTTCATTGTGAACAGGACTCAGTAACGTTCTATAAGTCTGTGTCTCTTAGTCCTAAAAGCTCTGATGTTGTCATCGTGTTTCCAGCGATGCAGGGATTTCTTCTCACAAACGGTGGAATGTCTGACAACAACAACAGTCCAATACATCCAGCTCTGTGAGGACAACATTCAGGGCTATGAGAGCAACACTGACATCTCCTGCTCCTTTTTTAAAGAGATTGTCCAGCAGTGTGGACAAAGCAGCCATATTTGGAGCGTGTGGAGAATTTTAACCAATTGTGGTGGGTTTTACACTCAGTTTGGCATTAACTTCTAAAAATTCTTGTTTTTCCATCACTCTGTTTCTGTGTGACTGCAGCTCTGCCAACGTGTCCTGGAGATCTGCTTTATGAAGACAGCGGCCCTGCCTTTGCTCCCAGCTGCTCATACCCAAACTCCAGATACTCCAAAGACGACAACACCAGCACCTGCGTCTGCCCAGCAGGTCAGAACCTTCACCACTAAAGTCTGCTGTTCCTCAGTCTGATTGTTAAAGATTTGCTGAACTACATTGCAGGAGAACTGCTGAACGATCATGCACATGGATACCTGTGTGTGAGCATGGCCATGTGCCCCTGTGTGTTCAAGGATGTGAGCTACAAACCCGGAGCTGCACGTAGCACCAAATGTCAAATATGGTGAGTGTCAGGCAAATCACGCTCAGAAAAATATGAGTAAAAATATAGATTTTCTGTTTTTATTTGAGCAAAATGTTGAAAAAAGATTTATGACAGAGACTGTAAAATGACCCAAAGCAGTAAATTAATATAAATTTCTCCTTATAAAACTGTATGTTTTCTTTTATTTAGAAAGAAATGTGTAAACATTTTAAACATACTTGTATAATTTTTTTTATTTGAATAATAAGCTATTAAATCGATGTGTAAAATTTATGAACAAAGTTGGATCAAATGAGTGAATCCTGTTTCCCTGCTACTCTAATAAGTATTCAAAAAGTTATAATAGATATTTTAATAGATAGTTAAAACTATTGCTGTTTTTAAAAATGTATATTACTAGTAATATATCTAGGGATGCTCGATATTGGCTTTTTCACTGATATCGTCTAACTCTTAATTTCTGATACTGATATAAACCGATACCGATATAAGCATGGTAGCCCTCATAAAAAAAAAAAAGACAAACACAGTATTTAATGCAAGGTGTGCCAAATAAATAAAAAACATCTCTAAAACTATACATCAGATTTGTTATATTTTGACATTTTGGGAGAGAGGAGAAGTAGCCGAACACTTTGATGTATAATATGTGCACGTTATGTAAAGGTCATGTGTGTCATCATTACAAAAACCGATACCGATATTTACAGATATTGCCGATATCTGCCGATATTATCGAAAAACTGATACCGATACCCATCCCTAATATATTATAAAAGTATGTTATATTAGGCCTACAGAAAAAATTTTGATTGTATATCATAATCACTGTATCTCCCATAATGCAACTTTTCAGGAAATGGAGAAAAACCCAGGGGTTTGAACCCTTTCTTTAAAAGTAATTCATTAAACCACAGACTGAAGTGACGAGTTACCAATAGAGCACATTTATGTAAAAACCATGAACAAGATGAAAAATGGATACAAGGTTTTTGCATGACATGCAGGATTTTTACCTAAAGTTTTGATGGAGTACATTTTAAAAACATGTTTACTGTAATTCCTAAGTACTGCAAGTACTATTTTTTCCATTTTAAACAATTTGTCACTGCATTTGAATGTTATTAGGTTTTAAAGGCATACTATGCAGTTTTGGCTTGTTTTTAGCACCCCCTAGTGTCCATTTTAAATTACTGTTGTAAGAACGTTAGCATTGTCTTTGCTCAGAAACACCTAAATCTAACAGTTGAAATGTCTCCTCAGCCTTCACTGCTTTCTCCTGGAGCGGTTCATCACTCATTCAAAGAAATCAGCTGTGTTCAAGCAGGGAGAGATGGGAAAAAATCAGGAATCATGAGCTAAAAACACTCCGGAGCTAGCATAACAGCTAGCCACATTGGGTTAGCCTAACCTTTATGAGATATGTGACTTTGTGAGACTTCAGGGCACCGGACCAGAGACTCAGAAGTTACAAATGTGGTATTCTGGATCCAAGCAGCAGATGGGGCTGAGTGACTTTTAAGGGTCAAATTAGCACATACTGACTCAAGAAAAAGATTTAAAATATGAAAAATGTACATAGTGTGCCTTTAACCGTGTTATTATGGTCAAAAAACAACACTATCCTAACACTAAGTTTTTATTTAACGGTACAAAAAACTATATCAGGTATAATTAAAGCTAAAAACGGTTTTAACTATGGAATATTACTGTTGGTTCTCATTTATAAACATTTTTTCTGCTGCCAGATTTTTTTCTTCCCTTTTTCAAATTTTGTGAGTATAAAAAATGTGCTTAATTATGTTAATATTTGCCAGCTCAAATATATGTTCTAAAAGAAATATCAAAAATTTTTTCCTCATTTGACAACTAGAAATAAAATATATCATGATCAAAATGTCAAAACTGACTAGTAACAAGAAGACCTCTCCAAAATTTCTATTAAAGTGATAATATGCAGTTTTGCTTGTTTTGTGCTCCCTCTGGTGTCCGATTTAAATCACTGCCATAGAAAAGTTAGCGCACAGTTTATGCTTAGAAACAGCTAAATCTAACTGTTGAAATGTCTCCTCAGCCTTCATAGCTTTCTACAGGAGTGGGTATTTACTCCTTCAAAGAAATCAGCTGTGTTCAAGCAGGGAGAGATGGAAAAAAAAGCAGAAATCGTGAGCTAAAAACACTCCAGTGCTAGCATAACAGCTAGCCACACTGGGTTAGCCTAAACCTCGTGAGACACGTGACTTCCTGGGTACCGTGACGGCGACGGAGATTTTGCAATCGTGGTATTCCGGCTGTAATCACCAGATGGGGCTAAGTGACTTTTCATTAACTCTGTAAAGGTCATATTAGCACAGACTGGCTCAAGGAAAAGATTTAAAAATATGAAAAAGTTGCAAATGATGCCTTTAATGAAGAACAATCTCTACATCCTGAACCAAGACTGTAAAGTTAAAAACGAGTAAAGCTTTGAGTTTTCAAAACAAAATCTATTTTCTTTTTCAGTTACTGTGAGAATGGAAGGTGGAATTGCAGTAAAAACTACTGCTCCAACACATGCGTGATTGAAGGGCCATATGTAACAACGTATGATGGTAAACAATACTCCATTCCTGGTAAATGCACATACTTGGCTTCACAGGTACTTTTCCCCCCTTCCATCATTCAGTTTACTCAATAATACATGATTGTTGTTCTAATTATTTTTTTTCTCTGATCATATGCAGGGTTCCAACTGGACAATAAAAATAGAATTTTCTCAAAAAGAAGCCTCTATTAAAACTGTAACATTACAGCTTTTTCAGGTACAAACACCCCAAAATCATTGATTTAATAGCAAAATGTATGCTAAGCTGAAAAAATGTATGTAATCACTCATGTTGCTTGGAATTTTCAGGAGATTTATACATTCACGCAAAACAGGGTTACATTTGGAAACCGGGACATTGATGTATATTATCTCTCCGGTAAGTAAATAAAGGATCGTTAGCCTTGTAATACATGTTTTACTATACTTTACAGCCATGGTCAAAAGTTTAGAGAGTTCATGTGTGTGGTTGCTTCTTAGCCAAGAGAGTGAACTCACTCACAGTTTAGCCTCAACACAGCCATGAATAAAGAATGGGGCCTAGACATCCTCCGAGAGGAACTCCTCTCAACCATTCTAGGAGATTTAGGTGAACAAAGTCTTTTCCAGCAAGGATAGGCAGTCAAAACTAAATGACTTGAGCAACAAGACATTTAAATTAAGGGTCTATGTCTTAAGAACTTCTGGTCAATCCACAAGAAGCAGGTGGACAAAAAAACACACACACACAAATTCGGACAAAGTCCAAGCATTGTCTAGAATGCAAGAATGGGCTGCCACCAGTTAGGATTTGGACCAGAAGTTGATTAACAGCAGGTCAGGCAGAACTGTAGATGTCTTGAAAAAAGAAGGACCATCATTGCAGATATTGACTCTTAGCAAAAACTTAATTCGATTGTCAGTAAAAGCCTTTGAACTGTATGGAATCTATGTATGTATGTATGGCAGGGCTATTACTCACTAATCTCTTGTCTGACAGCTCATGCTCTAGTGTTCTGGCAGTCCTCAATGTTTGTTGAAGTAATCACGTCCCTTGGTTTGGAGATCCAAGTCCAGGTGTTCCCGGATATCCAGCTGTACATCACACCACCAACAGCTGGACCTGACAAGCTCTCAGGTTTGGAGCTTTGTCTACATTTATGCAGAAGCTAAGAAGCAATTCTTTGGTCTATTGATACCAAAACCAAACAAACCTTTCGTAGAATGTCTGTGCCATCACTCAGTTTGATTTGCAGTCACAGCCGAAGTGTCTTTGCAGGTCTTTGTGGCAACGGAAATGGTGACACTACAGATGACTTCACCACCAGCAGTGGGATCATCGAGAATTCGGCCAGACTTTTTGCTTTGTCCTGGAGTTTAGGTCCTTGCCCAGATAACATTCCCAAGCCCTGCATCAGCACTGACATTGGTAAAGTTAAATGATATGTCTGTCAAATAAATGTATGATTTCTGTACATTAAAATTATATTTTGGTAATTTTGTAGTGGCGTTCTATCAGTTATTTATCTCACGTGTGGATTATACTCACCGATGACATCACTCATAGCGAGCGGAGCCTCTAGAAATCGAGAAATCTCCTAATTGGAGCAATAGCCATGGCCAGCCAGAGCGGGAGCGCAACTTGGCGACATATTAGCTTTAAATATTAAATTTGGACGTTGTTCGGTTAAAATAAACACCATAAATGGTCTTGTGCAAAATTGTAGAGGTTTACAACCAAGTCATATAGTGTCCGAATGCTTCGGAATGAATTTTTTGAGCAAGAGTTGTATTAAATACCGGAAAATTAAGCACACATTTTTCACTTACCTGCAGCAGAGCATCTCCGAATCTGACTGGCCAGAGAAAGTCCAGTTTCTAGAGACTCCACCCACTTTCAGTGATGTCACTGGTGGGTGTGGCTCTCACTGTATATAAATAAACTACTTCAAAGTTCGATATCTTACCGTCGATATGCCTCAACTTTAAGCAGAATTGTTTGTATAAAATGATTTCACTAACATATTTAAATGATGTGATTTTTGCAGAATTATTTGCAGATGACAAGTGCGCTGTGTTGAGTGATCCAAATGGGATATTTGCTAAATGCTATGACTATATCCCAACTGATCAATACCTCATAGTAAGAACCACCCAGTCAATATCTAGTATCAACATTTTAAATTGACAAGGTTTTAAAAAAAACTGTTTTACTGTTTCTAGGCTTGCGTCCATAGGACCTGTAACTGCGGCGACGATCTGATGCGATGTGTGTGTGCCTCTTTGGGCAGCTACGCCAAATCCTGCTCCAGTCTAGGTGTTGAAATTGGTGACTGGAGGAAGGCTACCAACTGTAGTGAGTTTAGCTTGAACAAATGTTCGATTGTATTTATATAAAAGGGCATTGTGCTTGCCGATTGTCAAAATTCAATTTAAGTAGCTTAATGCCAATGGTGTTTTTGTGTTACAGCTGTCAAATGTCCAAAGAACCTGGTGTTCTCCTACAAAACTCAAGACTATAACCACACCTGCCGTTACTTGTCTGTACCTGAACCCCTCCCTGAGCTAGGCACTCCAGTGGAGGGTTGTGGCTGTCCAGAGGGAATGTACCTGAACTATGGAAACATTTGCACCCCGAAGTCACAGTGTGTGTGTTATAACAGCGGCAGAATAACACAACCAGGGCCTGTAGTCATCAATGGACAACAGTGGTGAGTTTAGGGGAAGGAATGGTGAATTTGTGGCCACATACTCCGTACAACGTATTGGAATTTTATTTTCTGAATTTGACCCATCCCTGAAGAGAAGAGGGCAGACATTTTTTAATGGTGCTCAGGAGGCATTTGGAGGTTCCTTGCCCAAGGATTCTTCCAAGACATGACTGGGCTGGGGTTTGAACCCTGGTCTCCCACTGGTGGACGGCCTCTCTTCCCCTGATCCATGGTCACCCCATTTGGCAACCTTTTTGTGATTAACAGAAAGCAAATGGTCAAATAAATTTCTCTATACTTCCTTTGTAGCAAACTATGGCTCAGGTGTAAGGTTATCAATTTTTTGTTTTAAATCAATAACATAGGTTGTTTTTATCATTTTGTCTTTAAAGCCTTTGTGAGGATGGGATTCTGCACTGCGCCAAGACCTGTGGTAAATGACCATTTCATTATAAAGTATTGTTAGTCACCATGTGCTTCATTTTGTTCTGTAGGTTAACAAAACAAAAACTCTTCCGCTAATCAGTTTAGTGATATCTAAAAATGTATGACACCCCAAATTACTTGTCTTTTAGCCAAAAGAATAAAGCACAATAAACGCTATACATTGCTTAGTGGGTCACTTTTGTTAAGAAAACAAAATAAATTGTAAATGCCAATTTGTGTGGCTTTAGGAGAGATTTCTTTAAATCTATTTTAATGGGTTTATTTTTGGTTTAGCTTAGTTTACACTTTATTTTGATTGACCTAATTTTGGTTTTGATTGTTGGTCTTGTAACTGGAGGGTTGCAGGATCGAATCCCCGCTCCGGCTGGGTTACTTTGTCATTGTGTCCTTGGGCAAGACACTTTATCCGCATTGCCTGCTGGTGGTGGTGGTCAGAGGGCTGGTGGTGCCTCTGTGTCTGGTCGCTTCACCTCTCTATCTCCATCAGCATGTGACTGACTGACTGATGTAAAGTGCTTTGTAGTCCACTGACTTCGAAAAGCGCTATACAGTACAAATGCGAGACATTTACATTTTAGTAAGGCCTAGCTTAATTTAGTGTAAATTAGTTTAGTCTATCTTAGCTTAATTTAGACTTTAGTTTATTTTTGTTGGGCTAACTATAGTAGTTTGCCTTAGCTTAGTTTAGCCTAGCTTAACTCAGTGTAGTTTAGACTTCAGTTTAATTTAGTTAAGCTAATTTTAGTTTAGATTAGCTTACATTAGTTAAGCCTAGCTTAATTTAGTGTAGTTTTGACTGTAACTTAATTCAGTAAAGCTTATTAGTTTAGCCTCTCTTAATTTAGTTTAAACTTCAGTTCAAGTTAGCTTATCTTATCTTAGCCCAATTTAGATTTTAGCTTATTTTAGTTGAGCTAGCTGTAGTTTAACTTGGTTTGGTTTGCCTTTATTTAGTTTAGCCTAGCATAACTTAGTGTAGTTTCGACTTCAGTTTAATTTAGTTGAGCTCATCATAGTTTAGCTTAGCTTTACCTTAGTTTAATCCTTAGCCTATTGTAGTTTAAATTTTATTTTATATTAGTTAAGCTAGCTGTAGTTTAGCTTAGCTTTGCCCGTGTTGGTGTAGATTTGCTTACCTTTGTTTAGTTTAGGTGGGATAGCTTAGCTTATTTAGGTCAGATTAGACCTTTTCTTAAAAAGGAACACAAATCTGTGCTTTTTAATTAATTTTTTTTTACATTAACAGATTTTTTAAAAAGTATCATTCTGATTTGTGTCAGGTTGCAGGAATGGGCTGGTTTGTGTTCAGTGTTCAGAGTTCCCAATGAATACTGCTCAGAAAACCTGTGACAGCATCGGCAAAACTTTGGTATGTATTGTCTGTTTAGCTTGTCATTGTTTGTTTGTAAAGCTCGTTAATTACACTCAGAGCTAGAGATGAGATACTCTAACCACCAAACTCATCACAGTCCACCCCATGGCTGCATCTAGAAATTCTGTCCAAAAAAATGTATGACAACAGGACATGAACAAAGGACAGCCCTGGCTGAGTCCAACTCTCACTGGGAACAAGCCTGTTTGACAGTGTTACACTCCTTTGGTACAGAGACCTATGACCCTTAACAAAGAGCCTTCCACCTCATAGTCCCCAAGTGCCATCCACAGGGTGTCTCTGGGGACACGTGAACTTGTTGGGTAGTCCATGTGCCCATGCACCTTTTAACATCCTAGCATAAAGAACTAGTCCATGGTTCCACAGCCATTTGCCTCTTCAATCCGAGGTTCAACTATCACCTGGACCCTCCTCTCCAGTACCTTGGGGTATACCTTTCCAGGGATGCTGAGGACTTTGATCCCTTTTTAGTTGAAACACACACTTTGGTCTCCTTCCCTTAAAATGGGGACCACCACCCTGCACAGCAGCTGCAGAGACACTGCCCCCAATGACCACACAACGTTGCAGAGGCATGTCATCCATCTGAACAACATCCTTAGCCTTAAAATAACCAGGATGTGTTTCGTCAAACCACTGAGTTCTGCCAACACAGAAATGTTTGACTACCTCTGTGATTTCTGCCCTAATGTATGGTCAGTCGAGCTACTACGAGTTGATGGGATTGAGGAGCTCCTTAAAGTGTTCTTTCCATCACCCAGCTACCCAGTTGATATCAGAAGCCCCCATCCACACTGTAAATAGTGTGAGCAAGTTGCAGACTCCCAAGGTGCTGAGAGTTTACACGACTCTCTTTAGAGCCAGTACATAGTCTTCCTTCATGGCATTGCCAGATTTCTCCCACACTGAGTTTTCTGACCACAGATTGGCCCATTTGTACCTGTTCTCCATTTCCAGAGACCCACAGATCAGCCATGTGCTAAATGCCCCTTTTAGCATAACTCTAACAATCAGTGGGTCTAGGGGTTACCATCACAGCCTCAGCTAGCAATGGACACCGTAACAGTAGCAGAGCAAACAAAGACCATAGACTTTTTTTTTTAAAGTAGGAGTTGAGGACTCCTTCTACCAGGCATTCTAAGAGAACTGCAGCTAATAAAAACAAACCCTTCTGTCAATGAAGTGCAAGTTTAATTAACATTTTAAAGTATTTTCCTATTTATTTAGGACTTTTTTAATGGTTTTCAGGGATCCAACATGACTTGTGAAAGTGGCTGTTACTGTCCAGAAGACGAGTACGAGGATCACTATGGTGGATGTGTTTCCAGAGACAACTGCACCTGCACATACAGTAGCAAAGTATTTGGTGCAGGAGAGCAAGTCAAAGCCAACTGTCAAACATGGTAATTGTTGCAGCTTTATGTCTGAGTCCTATACGTTTACAGGCATTCATGTTGCGATGACTTTATCTTCCAGTACCTGTTATCAGGGTCAGTGGGACTGCAAAGGTGAACCATGTCAAGGAAAGTGTCAAGTCTACGGAAACGGACATTACCAGACTTTTGATTCTAAATGGTATCGCTTCAGTGGACAATGTCAGTACACACTAGTAGAGGTGAGATCTCTAAACAGGCCTACTACATGGATACATGCTAATAACCAAGATGAAAGTTCAAATTGGTGTGAATAATGGTGTGATGCCAACTTTAACTTAAAGAAAACTTATTTCAGGATTACTGTGGAAATGCACATGGGTCCTTCTCTATCAGAGTGGAGAGCGTTCCTTGCTGTGATGAGGCGCTCACTTGTTCCCGCTCCATAGTCCTGGACCTGCAGGTAAATTACTCTTTATGTGATGAATTTGCCAATAAAGATGCTCCGATTTATTTTACTTTATTGATCCCTTGGGAAAGAATCCTCTGGGAAATTCAGGAGTTTGGCCCTCAATGTGGACCAAGTTTCTTTTTTTTTTCCATTTTAACCCTCATGAAATTAAGTTTGACACCCCTGATTTACCGGACAATAATGTTCTAAAAAGTCACAAAGCAAACTATTAAATTCTACGTAAAAAATGTTCCCCATTCAGGACAAAGTCGTCTTAACGCTTAGTGACATGAAGGTGACCAGCCTCCTTTACGATTGGACTGTGGACCAAGAGTCACTTTACACCGCAGACACCGTGGGACTCTATATCATCATCTCAGTGCCAAGCATTGGCCTGACCCTCATTTGGGACAAGCACACTAGGATCACCATAGAACTGAGTCAAGACTGGAGGGTAAGTCATGAGGAGGATTCTGAGCATAAGTCTTTCATGTATCACTTTTTTTTTTAATTCTTCAACATCACAATAAGCTAGTAGCCAGGAAGAAAATACACTAAACAAAACACACACCTTGTATGAAACATCAAACCTGAACCCTATCTGTGGTCTGAGATGAAGCCCTTCTACCTCCATATCAAATTATTCTAAGTGGGCTTTACTAATAAAAATATAGCAATACTAGGGATGCTCGATATTGGCTTTTTTACCGATATCCGATATTGTCTAACTCTTAATTTCCGATACCGATATAAACCGATACCGATATAAGCGTGGTAGCCCTCACTCAAAAAAAGACAAACACAGTATTTAATGCAAGGTGTGCCAAAAAAATAAAACTATCTCAAAAACTATACATCAGATTTGTTATATTTTGACATTTTGGGAGAGATGAGAAGTAGCCGAACAGTTTGATGTATAACATGTGCACGGTATGTAAAGGTCATGTGTGTCATTACAAAAACCGATACCGATATTTACCGATATTACATTTTAATGCCAATATCGGCCGATATATCGGTAGAGCGATGATATCGAACATCCCTAAGCAATACATAATGTAGCCCTTATAGCCCTTGAAAGTACAGGGTACTGAAGGGTACAGATACAGAGTACTCACAGGGGTACCTACAGAGTATTACATGGTATTTAGTGTGCATATAGGACAAGGACCGAGTACTTATGAGGGTATGTTTAAGATACTTACAGGGGTACATATTGGAAGTACTGGGTGCGTACAAAGATTCATTTTGGATTAGGGTTAGTTAAGTGTCCTGTATTTACACTGCATGAACTTGGTACTCATTCTCTATGTGTGTCCCATAAGTACCCGGTACTTACCTTGTGTATATACACCTGGAAGTACCTGGTTACTACCCTGTACCTTCCCCCATATGTACCCAAATAAATACCTGGTACTTACCCTGTGTATATACCTGGTTATTACCCTGTACCTTCCCCCATGTGTACCCCAATAAGTCCCTGGTACTTACCCTGTATATATACCTGGTTATTACCATGTACCTTCCCCCATGTGTACCCCAATAAGTCCCTGGTACTTACCCTGTATATATACCTGGTTATTACCATGTACCTTCCCCCATGTGTACCCCAATAAGTACCTGTTACTTAACCTGTATATATACCTGGTTATTACCATGTACCTTCCCCCATGTGTACCCCAATAAGTACCCGGTACTTACCCTGTATATATACCTGGTTATTACCCTGTACCTTCCCCCATGTGTACCCCAATAAGTACCCGGTACTTACCCTGTATATATACCTGGTTATTACCCTGTACCTTCCTCCATGTGTACCCCAATAAGTACCCGGTACTTACCCTGTGTATATATACCTGTTATTACCCTGTACCTTCCCCCATGTGTACTCTAAAATGTACCCAGTACTTACCCTAAATATAAATCTGTTAGTACCTGGTTATTACCCTGTACCTTCCCCCATGTGTACTCTAAAATGTACCCAGTACTTACCCTAAATATAAATCTGTTAGTACCTGGTTATTACCCTGTACCTTTCCCCTTGTGTACTCCAATAAGTACCCAGTACTTTCCTTGTGTATACACCTGTAGGTACCAGGTTATTACCGTGTACCTTCCCCCATATGTACCCAAATAAATACCTGGTACTTACTGCATTTACCCTTGTGAGTACTCACATTGTACATACTCTAAGTTGCATGTTGCTACCAAAAGAAACTTTTGCAGAAAGAATTGGAATAATTTATTAAAGCTAAGTGAATTGACTCAAGGCTAAAATCACTCAAAATACTGTCTGAAGATGTTTTGTACACAGTCTTGTTAAAAAAAAAAAATCTAAAAGAATGTGTTCAAACATGGGAACAGAGTACTTAGTTGACATATTTTGAGTATTAGTTTGTAATTGTGATGAGATAATTCATCCGTTTTCTCTTCTCCAGAACAAAGTCTGTGGCCTCTGTGGGAATTTTGATTCCAATGAGATGAACGACCTGCAGATAAGTGGCTCAGCAGGTGAATATTCATCATTTCTACGCTGCAGGATTTTTTTGTGTGTGACCGTTTTTAAATTTAATCTAAACTTTGTCTTTAGTGGTGCTCAATCAACTAGCATTTGGCAACAGCTGGAAGTCGTCCTCTCCTCCTTGCTCTGATGTGACCACTGAGATATTTCCCTGTGAGCGCAACTCCTACTGTGCAGCCTGGGCCCAGCAGCGCTGCAGGATCCTTATAGGAGACACGTTCAAGGACTGTCACTTAATGGTATGCACTCATTCCACTGCATAAAAACAAATGATATGAGACAACGATTAAAATGAAATGTTCCTATCTGCAATTCTTCTCCTCATCTTCAGGTAGATCCAGAGCCCTACTACCAGGCCTGTGTGCAGGAATCCTGCTCCTGTGAGTTTGAAGGAAAGTTTCTGGGCTTCTGCACAGCTGTGGCAGCGTACGCAGAGGCCTGCAGCGAGCAAGATGTTTGTATAAGCTGGAGGACACCTGATTTATGTCGTACGTTTCTCTATTTTGAAGTATATCTTGGTTAAAATAAGGCTTTATGTATAAAAATAAATAACACCTCACTATTTACACTTTAGCTGTTTACTGTGATTACTACAATGAGAAGGGAGAGTGCACCTGGCACTATGAGGCCTGTGGACAGATGCTAACTTGTGGTAAAAGCAACAATTTCAACCACAAACTGGAAGGTAAAGAAACATTCTCAGATGTTTTTGGGAAAACTATACATTTATTTTTAAATTTTTGTTGGTTTTGCTTTTAATTAGGGGTTTATTTATATAAAATAATTTTATGAAACCCTGAAAAGTCTCTTGAATGCTTTGGTTGTCTTGATTTGGGTCCAATTTGTGCTCATTAAACACAACGTGTGCATTTTTTTGGACGGTTAAGGCTGTTATCCAAGATGTCCAAAGAACGCGCCTTACTACGATGAGAATACCGGTAGATGTACTAAACTGAGATACTGCTCCTGTTATTACGTTGGCACCATTGTTCCAGCTGGTGGGATAGTGATGATACAATCAGTTTTGTGGTAAGTTGACCAAATAACGCTAATATTCAGTGTATTTAAAGGCCTTAAAATGGCATTTATTTGTACAATAATTTTTACTCTCTCATTCCTTGCAGCCCCTGTGAAAATGGAGCTTTTAATTGCCGTAAGTATAAAAATATTCACCATGTGTACATGTTTAGAATAGAAGACAAACATCAGAAATTGAAGTTGTAAAGGTTTGTTTTAGATAGGGCTGCACAAAATACAGCACTGTGAAAAAATACTTTTATGTATTTTGTCTGTTTTTGCCGACTTGTCACTGTTAAAAATGTCAGATCTGTAAATAAATTTCAGCGTCAGATAAAGAAAACCTGAGTAAATAGAGAATGCAGACCATCACACTACCACCACCATGTCTGACTGGTGTGATGTTGATGTTTTTCCTGAAATTCGGAAAGTTCAGCTTTTGTCTGGTCATTTGACAGAATATTTTCCCAGAAGTCTTGGGGAGAACGAAGATGGTTTTTGTAAATGTCCGATGGGCCTTTGCATTGTTTTTGGCCTTTGAACTGTCTCATAGAGGACATTTTTTGTCCCGTCTTTCTTATTGCTGGATCATGACCTCTGACCTGGCCTTCGGTGCCGATGTTCTTCGGGGTTTTTTGAATCTTTTTAGAACAGAACATTCTGTGTTGCTTTTTGAGGATTGCTACTAGGGATGTCCCGATTAGAGGGTTTTTGCCTTCCAAGTCCAAGTCATTTGAATTTGAGCATCTAATGATACCGAGTCCTGATCCGATACTTCTATAATACATAAAAAAAAGAATAAGGAAGAGCAAAGAAACGGATCCACTTTCCACTTCAAGCTGCTTCTGTGTTCTACTTGTCCGGTGTTTAACCTATGCAACAAAATGATGTCATGCCGCGCATGTTGCTGTATCTGTTTGGAGTCAAGAGGTCTAACTCTGTGCCACCACATAACTATAGATGTGTTAAATAAAAATGAGAATATATATACACACTAGGGCTGGGCAATTAATCGAAAATAATCAAATTTTATAACTCTAATCGATGTCATTCTGCCTATAATCTTATGTTTGATATTTTAAAAAACTGAAAAGAAGCGAGTAGGTCCGTGTCCCTTTAAGAAGCTGTGACACGACTCAACTAGTCCGTGTCACATGCTAGTCATGTGACTCCTCCTCCTATACTCCTGTACTTTGCAGAAAATTTTAGTCTGTGGAGCAATTACGCTGCTACAGTTTTTGAGCATACAGGTAGTAATCGCCCATTAATCGTTATCGAGGTTAACTCCTCAATAAATCGTGATATTGATTTGCGGTAATATCGCCCAGCCCTATATATCCGAGTCTTGATCCGTAGGTAACTTCTGATTCCGATTGAGTCTGAAACCACGTGATCAGGCCCGATTTCCAATCACATGATCGGACCTGGACATCCCTAGTTAGTACCCAGGCATTCGACAGATGCACAATCCTTGCAAGTTCTACCTCATAGTAAAGGTGATAAATTAGACTTTCCAAACGGATTCATTGCAAAGAAGCATTGTTACAACAAAGAAACAAAAACAGAATTTGTGTCTTTACAAATTGTTTCTCTAAACAAAAACTCTACTTCTATACCAGCACCTGAAACTCCTTCGACAACACCTCCCACAACCACCTCCGCATCAACTACTTCTAACAAAACCATGGCGACAACGCAACAAACCTCAACAATTGGCATAGAATTTACCACAGAATCTTCCACTACCACCACTGTACCAACGACTACATCAGCACCCACCACGGCCTCTACCCAACCTACCTCGACGATTACCACTGAATTTACTACAGAGGTTTCCACGGAAACCTATCCCACTTCAACTACCCCCCTTATTATCACTAGGCTAACATCAACAACTAGTCAAAGATCCATACCAACATCTAGAATACTTTTGCCAACAACGATTGTGACATCAACCAGTGAGCAGACCACAACTGTCGAGGTCACAACACCAACTGAAACTGTACCAACCTCGACAACAGCTGGTGAGTCCTTTGTAGGGGTTACTTAGATGTTGGTTAATGCTGGCTGCCAATTTTCTAAATGGCTGTCTGTTTCTTGTGATCTCATCCCACAGTGACACAATGCGTCTGCGTTGACCTGATGAAGCAGATGACTTGGTCTTGTGGTGACACATGGACAGAGGACTGCTTCCAGAAGACTTGTATAAATGGGAAAATCAAGTTGACCCCAGTGGTTTGCTCAAAGTCCGTGGCTCCCGTCTGTCCCAGAAATCAAGTCTCCAGCATCACAAATGGATGCTGTCAAACATGGGCATGCAATTGTGAGTGCTTCTACGACAACAGAAAAAAAATTCTGTGTTGGTTTTTGATTTTTTTTAGGAACGTAAATCCTCTTCTTCTTTTTTTTGCAACATTCGCAGGTCGCTGTGAGTTGTACGGAGACCCGCACTTCATCTCTTTCGCAGGCGTGACTTTTAATTTTTTGGAAAACTGCACCTACATTCTGGTGGAGGAGCAGACACTGCGTTATCATCTGACCATTGCTGTGGACAATTTCTACTGTGTGCCGGGTCTCCTAGGCTCCTGTACCAGAGGCATTATTTTAAAATATCAAAATAATACAGCAACACTCAGGATCAATACACATACCTATAAAGTAGAGGTGGGCTTTGTGTATCATTTTAAAAATGAAAGGAATGTTTTATTGAGTCCAGTGGTTGATGCTGATTTGACCCTTCCCTTCCAGGCCACTTTCAACCATGTTCCCATACAGCCACCATTTCAACAGGATGGGTTTAGGTTTCAAACCACAGGGTATGAGGTGTTCATCTATCTTCCAGAGATTCGCTCCTTCGTCTCCTTGTCTCCGTTTTACACACTGGTGGTCAACCTCGCCATGGAGTACTTCGTCAACAACACCCAGGGACAGTGTGGTATGTTTGGATGGAAAGTGATGGTTCACAGGTGTAAAGTCTCCACATGGCATCACATAGCTACAGTTGTGTTGGTGCAAGGTCATTTTAAGTAATGGTTGGGAGTAGGGATGCACCAATACCACTTTTTTCAAACTGATACGATACCAATACTTGAATCTGAGTATTTGCCGATACCGAGTACCGGTACTACTTATTTTTTTATTTTTTTTTAACCCCGTGTCCTGTCCGGCTGTGGGGCAACAGAATAATGTCTGAGTGCCAAAAACAAGCCCAACAGTGTTGCTGTTTCAGGTGAGAGGTTACAGCCACTGCTATAAAACTCCTCCTGATATTCATTTAAATATAACCCCCAAAATTTTTATTAGAATATTTTTATGGTTGATTGGACACGGAGCCTGAAAGTGCGATACTGATATCAATCAATCAATCAATAACTTTATTAAAGACACAAAGAGGTCCATAGTAAAAAAATAAAAGGGCTGATACTAAAAACATAAAAACATAAATAAGTAGAACAGGTAAAATACATACAAATGAATAAAAAACTATTACAAACTCACATAAAGGTTAAAACGCCAATAATTCCACAAACTGGAATAAAATATGACAGAACTCTGTGTGAGGTTTGTCAGAGACAGGACAATGCTGTTCTTAGAGTCCAGTAGTCTACACATACAGCTGTACATGAGGTCCCGTCGTACTGCCTGACCTGTAGGCACACTCACATCGACACACATTCTGCTCGCACTGCACCATCTCGGCATTCTCAGCATCATCCTCAGCCCGTCATGATATGCAACCGTAAGTTTTCTCATGGTGCTTTTCTTATAGTGCCTCCATAGATGGGCAGTGTACATAGGGGTACAGTACGCTTTAAACAGAGCAGTTTTTACAGGTACAGAACACATCCCAAACCTTCGTACCAGAGTGTTAGCCTGAGCATACAGTAGGCGGCACTGTCTGTAGATATCCACATCATCTGTCAGATCTGCAGATACGTATGTGGTGTCCCAAATATTTAACAACCGTACATTCTTTAAGAACAACACCTGATAAAAAGAAGTCTGGAAATACTAGTTTACTGTCCTCCTTACTCCTCACGATTAAAAGAGTGCTCTTCTTGGCGTTATAGGCGACGTCAAACTCAGAACCATACTGAGAGCAGACCCTCAATAGCTGTTGAAAGCCAGCACTGTACGGACTGAAGATCACCAGATCATCTGCATACATTAAGTGGTTTATTATTGTGCCTCCAACTACAAATCCTGTTTTGCAGTTACTTAGCTGTTTTGACATATCGTCCATATAAATATTAAAAAGAAGAGGAGACAGAATACTACCCTGTCTAACACCATTACCGATCTTAAAAGGAGAGGACACACTATTACCCCATTTCACATACATAGACTGGTGAGTGTACCAAAAAGACAAAATCCTAATTAAGGACTTAGGAACCCCCCTGTCCTGTAACTTATAGAACAACTTTTCGTGGTTCACGCGATCAAAGGCCTTTGATGCATCAATAAAACCCATAAAAACAGTGGAATTATGCCTGTTGTAAAAATCTAAAATCTCTTTTAAAACAAAAATACACATGTCTGTGCCGTGTTTCGCTTTAAAACCAAACTGATTATCAGTGGTCAAAATAAAATGTTCCATTCTATTTAAAATGATTCTCTCCATTACCTTAGATAAAACACTGGCCAGGGCTATAGGCCGATAATTATCCTTACTACTTATTTTGCCAGCTGAGTCGGGTAAAATCCCATGAATTAAAAACCCTGTAAAACAAATAGCAAGCAGAGGATAGAGTCTCCTACTGGCATGCTTCAGGTGCTCCGCAGAGATATTATCCATACCACATGCCTTATTGTCCTTTAAGCTCATAACTGCATCATAGACCTCCTGAGGAGAGACCCTCACATCCTCAGTGTTATCTATATTATCCACCACTGGGGGCGCACTCTTAACACAGTTAAAAAGCTCACTATAATGACTCTGCCACATCTGGGTGATATTCTCTGACCCACTAATACCATCAATGTTTGCTGGCAGTGGCGTTCTAGAAGCTCTCATCCTTTTGACTTCCTTCCAGAAATCATTTACACAGTTTTTCTGTAACTTTCTTGCAAGAGCATCAGACCTCAGTGTGTCTTCATTCCTTTTTATAAAACGTAATGCATACTTAAAATTAGCGTTTGTCTGTTTCTTTCGATCAAAGAGAGGGCCATGTTTTTGCCGACCTGCCTCAACCCAGTCCTTAAAGGCTCCTCTAGCCTCAGCATGAAGCTCCTCCACACAGTCGTTCCACCCTGGTTTGATACTTCTACTGTACAAAAACATGCAATGAATTGGAAGACAGGTTCTATTTTCTTCTATTTTCAGTTAACTTTAACAAGTAGGAGTATATAATATCGGTATCATATCGGCCTAATACCAATATTGATATTGGTTCCTGTATCGGTTAACTTTAACGAGTACGAGTACATGGTATCGGCCCGATACTGATATCGGTATCGATTCCTGGTATCGGTTAACTTTTACGAGTACATGGTATCGACCCGATACTGATATCGGTATTGGTTCCTGGTATCGGTTAACTTTAACGAGTACATGGTATCGGCCTGATACCGATATCGGTTCCTGGTATCGTTTAACTTTAACAAGTACGAGTACATGGTATCAGCCCGATATCGGTATCGGTTCCTGCTATTGGTTAACATTAACGAGTACATGGTATCGGCCCGATACTGATATCGGTATCGGTTCCTGGTATTGGTTAACTTTAACGAGTACATGGTATCGGCCTGATACCAATGTCGGTTCCTGGTATCGTTTAACTTTAACGAGTACATGGTATCGGCCCGATATCGGTATCGGTTCCTGCTATTGGTTAACATTAACGAGTACATGGTATCGGCCCGATACTGATATCGGTATCGATTCCTGGTATCGGTTAACTTTAATGAGTACGAGTACATGGTATCAGCCCGATACTGATATCGGTATCGGTGCATCCCTAGTTGGGAGTCAGGGTGAAATTATGAGAATCTATTTCACACCTGAAGCAAAGATAGACTGGATGGATAAATAATAGATGGAATGGATTAACCTTTCTCTACTTTTCTCGTACTATCGAGGGTTTTACTTGTTCGAGTCATTTGTTCACAAAATATCTCAGGAACTCAGAGGCAAATTTCAATAACACTTTAAGAAAGCAACTACAGTGTTCCTTGTACAATCAACCCACTTCATGATGGCTGCCACAGCCAGCTGACCTTAGCAAACACAATAATGGCTAACTCAGCTAATTTTACAGATTTTGGATCTAAACCTTTAGGTTTTAGTACCCAAGGGTCATCCTCAACACATACTCTAAACTAAAGAGTGAGATTTTCCAATAAGGTGTGAGGTTGCGCTGTTTAAAACTTCTTCACAGCTTTCAGTCTAACCATTAATAGCATAGATAAAGTTGATTGAGTCTGTCCTTCATCCAGGTGTGTGTGGAGGAGCATCGTGTATCCGTAGAGGTGGTCAGACTGAGGACGACACCTGCTGTGGAAAGACAGCCTATGACTGGCTGTACGACGACCCTTCAAAGCCGGCCTGCTTCTCTGCACCAAGAAATGTATCCTGTCATCCTGCCACAACTCCTGTGCCCACTGTACCCTCTAAACAACCTCATGTCTGCATTCCAAACCCACTGTGTCAACTTTTAAACCACTCGTAAGCTCCCCCCCGCTCTCACAGGCACTTCGGTTTGGACCAGAGTTGGTTTCAAAATTAGTGGTGGTTGTGGAAAATGTGTTTAAAATGTAAATTGGAATGATCAGCTTAATGACTAATTGTATATTCGTCTGCAGAGTGTTCGCAAACTGCAGCAAAGTTGTGGATATGACTTCTAAATTGAAGAACTGCGAGTTCGATTCATGTACAACCCAAAATGCTTCGTGCCCTTCTTTATATCAAGCTGCTGCGGAATGTAGAAGTGCTGGTTTCTGCGTAGAATGGAGAGATCTAACTAATGGAGTCTGTGGTAGGCCCCGTTTATGCTCCTGTATGTTTAATTCAACCATGCAAAAGCACTGATTAATTGTTGTCCTATACGTGTTGATGTTTCAGATATTTCATGTCCAGAGGGATTGATTTTCCAAGAATGCCAACAGAGCCCTGATGACTTCTGCTATGGAGGGTTTGGAAACTCTTCTTTTATCTTCTAAAGTCATTTTTTGTGTTTTTCACTTGCTAACAAAGTTGTCAAGAGTTTTTACATTTAGATTTCCCCTCTGGCTTGTCCTGTAGAATTCGTTATCCAGGGTCCAGTCTGTCAAACAACAGTCCTGGTTGTTTCTGTCCCCACGGTTTCACGAGGGCAGGAACACACTCTAATACCTGTGTGAAATATTGTACATGTGAGTATCATGGCGTCAACTATCCAAAGGTCTTGTGCATGAATATTAATAAAAACTTTTTTCCTCCTTCAGTTTGCAAAGGACCACATGGAGAACCAAAGCAGGTAAACTTCTATTCTTTTGTGGATGTTAAAACCGACCAATCGCAGCCCGCCTGACAGGTCGATTCCAGCTTTCGAGGCTAAAGAGAAATCCTGTATTTGTTCTCCAGCCCGGTGAGGTGTGGGAGTCTAACTGCTACATATGTACGTGCAACAACCAGACCTTGAACGAGGACTGCGCCCCGAAACCCGTTTTACCAACACCTACATGTTCCGCAAACGATGTTTTGGTAAACACCTCCTGCTGCGGGGATGCCATTTGTGGTAAGAGCTGAGACATTATTTACTGTGACATATAGAACACATAACAGGAAGAGGCAGACCGCGGACGCCGCCCGAGGGCGCACCCTTTTGATACAGAGGGGGTTAGATGGCAAACATGAGGGAAGTTGTTGAAGGATAAAAAAAACGTGTTTCATTTCTCTGCACTCCTTAGGGGAGACAGAGACTTGACTCACTACATTCAAAGCAGACGACCTCAAACAGTCACAACGTTGTAACACATGATGTAGGTAGGGGAGGGGTGAGGGGGGGGGGGGGGGGGGGGGGGGGGGGGGGGGGGATAGGTGCAAAGCCACCTGCAGCTGTCTCTGGGGAGTTGAGTTGAATTTTCAGCTAGGGTGACCATGTTTTGATTTTTGAAAAAGAAGACACTTGGTTCAGTTGTGAAACACTCTGATAGTGTTTAGTTAAGTAGTTGTAATTAAACTGTTACTAGTCATGATGTCATTTTAAATGGACTATTTCAGGCTAAACAGCTTTATGGATAGGAGGAATTAAATAAGTGACATCAATGATCTGGAAAAAAAAAATCAAGAACCTGATTGTTCTTAAAGTGATAATATGCAACTTTTTCATATTTTTAAATCTTTTCCTTGAGCCAGTATGTGCTAATCTGACTCTTTACAGAGTTAATGAAAAGTCAATTAGCCCCATCTGGTGGTTAGATCCGGAATACCACGATTGCAAGATCTCCGTCGCCGTCACGGTACCCAGGAAGTCACGTGTCTCACGAGGGTTAGGCTAACCCAAAGTGGCTAGCTGTTATGCTAGCGCTGGAGTGTTTTTAGCTCATGATTCCTGATTTTTTTCCATCTCTCCCTGCTTGAACACAGCTGATTTCTTTGAAGGAGTAAATAACCGCTCCTGTAGAAAGCTATGAAGGCTGAGGAGACATTTCAACAGGTACATTTAGGCGTTTAGAAGCTAAAACAATATGCTAACTTGTGTAATGCGGTGATTTAAAACGGACACCAGAGGGCGCCCAAAACAAGCAAAACTGCATATTATTGCTTTAAGAAGACTGGAGTTCCTGAAATGAAAATAGTTCTAGTTTAATGTACGTTCAGATATTTATTATAAACTTAATGACAGCTGATTTAATGTTTTCATTTGATCCATTTAAAGTAAAACATTTTACTGTAACAGTTGAATTATATGTATTTAAAATGAGAGTTTCTCCTAGTAAGAACTGTTACCTATTGTGTTTATCTAGTTAATTTTTATTAAGAAAAACAGATTGGATCAGAATAAATAACAGGTTATGATCTCTGTTTTACTGATGATCTTTAATGCTGGTTACTGTAAAATAAACAATGGTAAATGTTACATGTCGATCCCCAAATTAAGTACTTATTTTATTTAGGTGCATTTACTTTTTTATTAGAGATCATAGATGTGATTATTTGTGGGGGATTTATCTCCTCTGGTCATCAGTTTTTTATTTTCCTGCTGTGCCTCCCCAGTCTGGCCCTAGAGTAACTCTCCGGTTCTGGTCTGAGTCTACTGGGGTTCGGTTCTCTGGTCCAGGAAGGAGGAGGAGAGCTTCAGAGGATCAGGAGCAGTGTAACCATGGTTACAGCGTGAACTCCTGAGCTGCTCTGTACTGGACCGAAGCTTTAAAAACAAAACAAAACCACTTTTCTTTTTCACGCGAGTCCGTCGTCTTTATTGACAACCCGCCCATCAATCACTTTGATCTTTTTTTTTTTTTTACTGGAGCAGTGTAACCAGGAAAACATGGAGTGAATTTCAGCGATCTGTGCAATTTCTAATGAACCAGGTGGAATGGATTTCTTTGAAAACGGCCTATTTCCAGTGAAAAGCGATAAAACCCAGACATTTTCATTGATCTCTGAAAAAACCCTGGATGCTCCGGACAGAACGTGGACATATCCGGGGAAAAGAGGACGTTTGGTCACCCTATTTTTAGCCTTTTCCAAGGCCGGCAGGGAGGTCAAATTCCAGATAGCAGATTTGTTTGGGGGCAGGCAGAGATCATTTTCCCACTGCCTTCAGTCCTAAGTGGTCTAGATTAATCTCTTTAGTGTCATTTTCATAAATAAAACTCTAAATTGATATTGGCTAAATCCCCAACGCAAGCTGGGCATCATGTCTGACCATGATGCAGCCAATCAGCCCATTTCCAACTAAATATTTTGAATAAATAGCTGTAGATGTTTTACAGTGAATATCCACCAGGAGGCGCTTCTACTGTTTCCAAACGGACTCATGCTAATGTAAATTTATTTCTGTAGCACATTAAAAACAACATAAGTTGACCAAAGACTGATCTGGGATCAAAATGCTAAAGAAAACAAATATTTTTATTCCAAAGCTTTGGAGCAGCTAAGCGTAGGGGTTGACCGGAGAACTTCAGTGGGAGTGTGAACACTAATGAGGTTGTATGGCACCAGACTATTTGAAACTTTAAAAGTTAGCAGTAAAACTTTCTTCAGATCGCTGATGTAGAGATAAAGCTTTACTCTACGTCAAAGCTTGATTGTTCCTCGCTGAGTCACAGTAGTTTAAGGTTATGTAGGTAAATGACATCCCACAATTCCTTGCATCTTCACAGCTACATTTTTTCTGTTTTTCAGTTGAGAAGACCTGCACTTATCAAGGAATAACGTACAATGTAAGTTATGTTTAATCCCATGTTGTTAATGACGTGGGGGAAACATCCCAACCAGGGAGTCCCAGACCGTCCTCTCCCCAGGCACCTCCGCCACTTCTTCAGGACCCCCAGGTGTTCCTGGGCCAGATTGAAGATTTACTCCGTGTCCTGGGTCGACTCGGGGGCCTCCTGCCGGCAGGACATGCCTGAAACACCTCCCTGTGGAGGCGTTCAGAAGGCATCCTAACGAGATGCCCGAACCACCTCAACTGGCTCCTCTCGATACGGAGGAGCAGCGGTTCTCCTCGAGTCTCTCCTGAATGTCAGAGCTCCTCGTCCTATCCCTAAGGCTGACCCCGGCCATCCTGCAGAGAAAACTTCTTTGCAGTAACAGTAAAAAAAAAGTGTCTCGTGGTCTCTGACTGGTTGGCCACCCCAGATCTAGTCCCCCATCACGTCTCTTTATGTGTGTGTAGGTGGGAGACAGCTGGAACGACACTGCTGAGCCCTGCACGTCAATCAGATGCACCACAGACGGCATCCTGACTGAAACCAGAGTCTGTCCCACAGACAGCTGTCCTCAGGTGATGACATCTACTGTAATTTATCACAGTTACTGTAGTAACATGTAAAACGTACGGAAGAGGATTAGGGCCACCTACAATAAAAAAAATTATAATGATTAGAATTCTGACTTGAGAATAAAGTCGGAATTCTGCTCATTATAATTTGTTTTAGGGATGGGCCGATACCGGGTATCGGTATCGGTTAAAATTACCCGATACCAGGAACCGATACCAGTGGCTTCACTGTCTGTTAGTAATGGGACCAATTAACACTGATAAGTGGTCTGTTCGCAACTGGCACCCATTGGCACAGCTGCACCTTTGACAATGAAGGCAGCTTGACTTCTTTTGTTATCTTGAAAGTTTCAACTCATCCTATTGAAAAACAGCCATTCACACCTCCAACCGATTCATCACCCAAGCCCTTTCCCAACAATAACTCCTCTCCACACCCCTCCCTTTCACCCTCAGACCCCCTGCCTGCATTAACAGGCTTTTGTTTGTTTCGCCATGAAATTAAAAAGAGAATACAAAGCAGGCGTGCATAGTGCTTACAGTCACCCCCCAAACAATGAACGGTTCTCTACAAAGACTCGGTTCTCCTAGTTCACAGTGAAGAGCCGTTCAAAAGAGTCGGTTCGTTCATGAACGTCACATCACTACTGTCTGTGACTTGTGATTTCTGTTGTAGTGTCCTATATTGAACACTAGGGGGAGCTATTGAGCTAAAGAGGACCAGTGTGGTTTGAGAGCTGGAGATGGTGCCAAATAGTTCATTTTATTTGGTTAAAATGTGGAAAACTGCAAAAATTTCACTGTGAAATCACAGAAAATGGTTATTTTTCACCTTATATTTTAGTTTTGTGATAATTTTTATTAATGTATTTTATTTTTTTTATGTAACTCAGTTATTTGTTGTAAAAAGCAGAGAAGAAAAAATAAAACCTGTATTCCAATTTGTTGCATTTTTTTGTGTGGTAGAAGTATCGGTATCGGTACTCGGTATCGGCGAGTACTCAGATTTAAGTATCGGTATCGGATCGATTTTGAAAAAAGTGGTATCGGCACATGCCTAATTTTTTTCTTTTAGGTGGTCCTAATCCTCTTCCGTAAAAATGACCTAAAATGAATTCGATTGAAGAGATTTCTTTATATCCCAGTTTTTCTGCAAACCAAAAAGTGTAAAAAAAAAAAAAAGTAAAAGCTGTTTTTTAATTATTTTAAAAATCTGTTACTTTTACAACAATTTAGATGTGCTGAGGAAAAACTTGAGGATTTTCTGACACCTAGTCCCAGTTTAACCTAAAGCATGAATCAGCTAATGTGAACTGTATTGGGTTTGTCCACCAGGAGGACAGAATTTGGGACGATGATCACTGCTGCTATGCCTGTAAGTAAATCTTTTTTTTTTTTTTATTTAATCAAGTTGATCTTCTGGATGATCTCTTCTGTTTTATATCTTCCTTCAAATCTCAGGCAACCAGACGTGCGAACCCAGAATAGTCGCGATGAACCTCACTGTTGGAAGTTGCTCCACCGTTTTAAATGTTTCCGTGTGTGAGGGCCTCTGTGTGTCCAAACCCAGGTAGGAAGGCATCTCTGCCCAGTGTTTAAAAGAATTAAAGTTATAAAACAGCCAGTTAACAGTCACCTCCTTTCACTCCAACAGCTTGGTGGTGAGCAGTGACGTCTCTGTGCAGCAGGATTACAAATGCTGTCAGGAGCAAAGTTCAGAGAACAGAACGGTTTATCTGAGTTGTTTTGATTTCGTTACCAGACAATATACGTACAATCACATCACCAGCTGTGAGTGTGGAGCCTGCAGCACAAGCTAAGAAGAGTCACGAAATTACGTTCAGTATATGCTCTATTATAGAGCTGATTTGCTTCAATTTATTAATGATTGTTTTAAAAATTTGTATTTTTTCTTTTATTCAGGACAATTGAAGAATGAAATCTAGAAGTAAGCTAAATAATTTACCATGAAAGGATTTTTTCTTTAATTTTCTTCCAATAAAATGTATTTTAAATTCATTCTGCACTGGTTCTTGTCTGTTACACAGGAGTGGATATTTATACTGAAGTGGACAGTCTTGATTTACATGTTGGCTAAAAGTTGGTTAAAACCTTCATATCTATATTTAGATTTTTATATTTAGATACAACTTTATACATTTAGGCTTGATTCTAAATTGTATTTAGATTTAACATTATTATCTGGATTCATGTTTAAACATTCAGATATAACATTGTAATTTTCTAACTGAATGTAGAAAAAAGGCAATTTGAACATTTCACACCCCATATTCAAAGTCATAAGGAGCTAAATGGGAGAAAATGTAGCCGTTAATCAATTGTTTACTGCATCGTGTAACAATCAGCACCCCATACACAACAAATGCAAGTTAGTGGATTGATAAAAATTTAAATTGCAGCGCAGGCTCGTTTAGTTCACTGACTTTTTCTGAGTCGTTCAACGTCTCACCCCATGATGTCATACATGTAACTCCTGTGATTATGTGTTGAGTTCATCTGTGATTCGATGATCAGAAAACACAAAACAGGATTTATTATAAATCTCATTTAAAATAGGAGGGCTCCCCCCACTGGCCGACGATGGGATCATCAAATTAAATCACTGAATCCTGTGATTTAATCTGACTGAATCGCCTCCTCAACATGTCAAGTTCAGAAGAAGTCTGTTAATCACCCATTCATTAGACGCAGGTGTGTTGAAGCATATATATATATATATATATATATATATATATATATATATATATATATATATATATATATATATATATATATATATATATATAGATAGATAGATAGATAGATAGATAGATAGATAGATAGATAGATAGATAGATAGATATATATATAGAGATATATATATAGAGATATATATATATATAGATATATATATATATTTATATTTATATTTAATGGTGAGATACGACTGACTAAGTCCTCGACTTATTTTCTCTCCAAATCTGACAGGATTTTTATTATGTTCAAGATTATAAATTTAAATTCCAGCTTTATTTTATGAAGCATTCTATTTTAGGTATAAAATGTATCCATCCATCTTCTGAAACCTCTTAGTCCTCCACAGAGGGTCGCGGGGGAGCCGGTGCCTATCTCCAGCAGTCAAGGGGTGAGAGGCGGGGGACACC
Source organism: Callopanchax toddi (assembly GCA_006937965.1). Lineage (NCBI taxonomy): Eukaryota > Metazoa > Chordata > Actinopteri > Cyprinodontiformes > Nothobranchiidae > Callopanchax > Callopanchax toddi. The sequence goes on along the minus strand of SSNR01000041.1, from coordinate 477,129 downwards.
CTGGACGGGTCGCCAGTCCATCGCAGGGCCACACAGAGACGAACGAGACCAGTGTTGACAGATGTACAATAATTATCGTATTTGTAGGATAATTTAGCACTCTGTACGATCAATAATTCCATAAATACGATAATTTGAGCCCTTTGTGGTGTGGAATTTGTGTAAGAGATGCTTGTTTAAATCATTATGTTAGATTATTTAAAGCTAAAACTACTTTAAAGATTATAATTGTGCACAGTGTTTGATATACTGATATTAAAACCTGGGTTAAGGCTGTAACTTAGTAGTGTACGAAAATTTTTCTTAAAATACGATAATTTTAAGATCCTGGTACGATACTTTAACATTTCCAATCTGGCAACACTGAACGAGACAAACAATCAACGACACACCCACTCACACCTAAGGACAATTTACCAGCCCAATCAGCCTGACGGTCACGTTTTTGGTCTGTGGGAGGAAACCGGAGTACCCGGAGAAAACCCACGCATGCACGGGGAGAACATGCAAACTCCACGCAGAGAGGCCGCAGAGCCGGGACACGAACCCACGACCTTCTTGCTGCGAGGCAACCAACTGCGCCACCATGCAGCCCATAAAATGTATCCATAAATTCATTTTTAAAATTGTTTGAATCACACCCTTGAATATTCTTTTATTTTGGTAATAATTATTATCCCCTGCCTTTTGCATTTTGGTAGTAAAATGTCTTTGCCTGTATGTTGAACACATTTGTGTTGGAAAACTATGGACCACTGGATGGGTTTGAATAATCTCAGGCAGTTACTGACTGTACACCACAGCTGATTACATTTCAGAGCCAGTCCGATTCAAGATGGCTGCTACAGTTAGTCAACATCATGAAACACAAAATGGCGACAACTGTCAATTGCAGAGAATTGTAGATATACTACAAGATCGAATCTGTCGGATACTCAGCTCACCGCGGTCAGAGCTGCAGGGAGCAGGTGAGGGGGTCTGACTAGGCGCACCTCCTCGTGGGGTCCAGTTCTATTTGTGCGTGCTCGTGGCGTAGCTCGTGCATGTCAACAACCCTCCACAGCCTAAGAACGCTACTTTTACCTCTTTTCCACTACGCTGGTGCTGGTGCCAGGTGCCGGTGCTCGGCCGGTTCTGAACTAGGAGCCGCCGTGAACCGGCCCGCATTTCCACTATGCAGGAGCTCAGCGGGAGCCACGTGATAATACGTCACAGGAGCACTTCTTGAGTTTTTACAGTTTATTTAACAATTTGGTCCGTTGTTCGCGTGAACCGTGCAAGCTTTAGTTCCCCTCTTATCTCTTCGTACACCTTCTTTTTTCAGGTGGCACTTTCCAACTTCTGCTGGATTTCAGCCGATGTCCAGATTGCTAGAAGTGCTTTGATTTCCTCCGCGCTCCACGTTACCGAGCCTTGGGTGTCCGCCTCTTTTTTCTTCTTCTTTGTGGGATTACTCTGCCCGCCACTTGTCACGTCACGGGTTCTCGTGCCTGGACCAGCAGCGTTTAGGAGCTGGTTCGGAACCTGTTCTTTCGGCACCAGTTTTCTTCAATGGAAAAGCACGGAACCGGTTCCGAACTCGGGAACCGGCACGGGAACCAGGGCAGTGGAGCTCCTTCAGAGCGCAGTACAACAGGAAGTGTAGTTAATCAGCGTCTGATTGATCGGGACCGTGAAAGCACCGGTTTGCAAAGACGCGTTTGGGCAGGGATCAGGTCTGACACCTGGTGCGCACTGGTGGACTAGTTCCTGTAGTTCTGTTGCAGAGCACACGATGTCTGGAACTCAGGTCCGCTCACAGCAGCACAGCACCTCGGTCTGGTTATTGGTGAGGATGCAGCGCTATTTCTGCATCCTTGGATTAAATTATTGGTGGGGACACGTCACCTCCGTCCATACCAAACCTACACTCATGGGTTAAGGTCAAGACTTATTGCAGGCCAGTCATACTCCTCCTCACCAAAGTCATTCATCCATGTCTTTATTGTTGGTGGGGTGTCCTAATACTTTTTGCAATATAATATATCTTTGTGTCTTGCTTATGAGGGGTGATAAAGGTGGTACAATAAAAGAGCTTTGTCTTTAGGAATAAGGACACTCTACCAGTTTGTGGTGGTAAAAAAGGGGTTACTGGTCTACCAATAACCTCACCTATGGTCTTGATATGATTGACATGTTCTGTTCATGGTGTCTGGTCTCAGCTTTGGAGATAGGGAGCGTGGACCTTTGAGTGAGGATCACAGTGGAGATGCTGCTTATCTTCCCTGATTAAACGAGTTTGATATTGTGGTTTAGGGATCTTCTGGTTGCCTCACTTTGAGGGTTTTCCCATCATGTCTAATTGTGATGAAATGCAGTAGCAGACCCGAAACTCATTGAAGGGATTAGATATCTCTTCTGACCTGGGAACACCTCAGAATTCCACTCCTGAGTTGGAGGGAGAGGGACGTCTGGGTTTCCTTCTTGGTCCTGTTTGCCTCTGTGACCCAGCCTAGAGCAGATAAAAATATGTAGATGTAAGTCAATAAGAATTTAAATGACTTTTTTTTTAATTGGGCAAAAACATACTCAACATTTTGGATTAAACTTTTATAGAATTTGACAAAGTCCCATGAGCCTAAGAGGAGTTTTTAAAAGTCCATAAGAGAGGTCTTTGTGACTCACCCAATGGGATATACCGTATCTTGTGTTTAACAAGTCTGATAAGGTGATTAGATGTGCTTTACGTGGACATTAGTGAGAAAACCATTGTTAGAGGCTATCAATAGTACAGGAAAACTTTGATCAAGCTTTGGAAACACCCAGCCTTACAAAAAGTGAATGTTTCTGGAGGAGGAAAGCATTTTGCTCTTTGAAACAAACTAACAGAAACAGCAGGCTCGTACTACAATAAACTTCGACCAGCTTCATGCTGCTGTTGTTTGTTGTGCATTTCAAAAGGATGGATACTCGGGAGGCCTGTGATGTTCACAGAGGAGGATGTGCAGGACTCTGAATGTCTCTGCGAGTGTTTGTTCTTTGAGAACCTCTGAACTTTTCCACCGCTGGACAGACGAGCATCCTATTGGAACAACTCGTGCAGTCACGTTTTGTGTGTTTTGTGCCTCTCCGTGTGCGTCGGGGGTTGATAGAGGTCGGATGGCTTTTTATTGACATCATCAACAAGATCAACACGACTAAGTTACTGATTACAGGTAATTTTATAATTTTGTGATAAGACCAGAGCTTCAGCGCAAAGTCCTGCCAGGTACGACGAGCCATCAGCTGTGATTCTTCATACTGTGCCACGTCTGCCTCAGAGGTAAATACTCGGACCGTTTTTCCACAACTTTTTTCTATGAGCTCTTCTTTAGGATGCACTGACAAAGATCTGTTCTGTTTTAAGGCCTGTCTGAATGGACCCAAATATTTTATATTATTAAAGAGCTTTTTGTTTTTCAAACCAATTAAACATAATAAATTGGTTTTATTATACAAATGTAATCTAATGCTAAGAAATAAGAGAAAACAGATGATTAATTTAGAAAACTAGCAATGTTTGTGGCACTGTTTTATAATTAGAGCACTAATTCAAAGTATTTTTCTTCTAAAACAGAATTTGTTGTGTTTTTGCAGATTTTTGGTTGTTTTTTCATATTAGCTGTGCACAAAGTAGCATCATGAGTGTGGAATCTAAAAAAACCCGTGAGGCTTGTTGCTCCAAGCTTAAGGTTAGTGATCCTGTTTGTATCCATTACCGTGTACTGTACTTACTAATCATAACAGTTTTTGAGATAACTCAGTTTGTCTAAAATACACGTTATCGCAGTTTATCATGGTGTGTGTTTTATATTTGGACTACTAACAATCTGTTCTAAAAACAGGATGTCATTAACTGGAAGTGTAAATATTATCAGTTTATTAGCTTTCTGATATTAGCTAGTTGAAACAAACGGTCAAATTAAAAGCAATAACCTGAAAGGAAATGCTGCTGGGTCAGTAGCTGCATTTAATCACAGAGTAATCTATGACCTACAGCCTTCTGTGAATCTATATTAATCATTGAACCGTGTGATGCTGGTGATGAATGTCTGAAAAGTTAGCTAATAGCTTAGCAAAGTGTTGTTTCATGTTGTTTACAGACAATACACAGGGGGTTATTGCCTCTGAAAATGTTGAGTATGTTTTACACAATTGTTCACTCATCATTTTACACAGATATATTCGAATTTTAGCTTCTTAATCCTTAATTTTGTGAATTTCAGCCGCTAGTCGACTAAGCTAGCATTAGCTCGATTAGGTGTTTATAATTTTTTGGAAAGGAGGACATTTTCTTGACTAGTTTTTCCCATCTTCTGTTTATTTAATGTAAATGAGGTTAAACCTGCACATTAGCCAAAGAAATTCAAGAATAAAATGTATTTTGGTAAAGATAATGTAAAATAACAAAGATTCCATGCATTTTTTTTTTTTGTATATTTTTTGGGGCAAAATCTTTACATTTCATTTGTGGCTAAATATTTCTCCTTGGAAAGAAAAAGACGTTACACACTATTGTGACTTTTTTTATGTTAATTATACCAACTGGGCTACAACCCCGTAGCATCTGGGTTTTATAGAATCCATCACAAGAAGTAAAAAAATTCATGTAACAACCAGTGAACTCAATGTGACCCATTTCTGATACATTTTAAATTATTTTGTCAATAAAAGATAATGTAGCTAATAATTGTGTTGGTTTTCCCCAAAACGAACCACGAGTCTACAGTTTGGGCTCCACTTTTTTACTAGAAAAGTGCAATATTGTATTGTTTTTCATCAAATTTCTTAGATTATTTTTTTAAACTCCAATTCACCCATCAAATATATGTTGTTGTAAACTCCATTATAAAGTGTGTGTGTTTTGTATAATGGAACTCATTAACCTTTATATCCTGATTGATTCAACATTTCTCACCTTGCCGAACCTTAAAACTTGTGTGTTTTTACAGCTGTTCTTGGTCTCTTTGGCGTTTGTGTATTTTGCCAAAGCTTTTTGCGGATCCTACATGAAGAGCTCCATCACCCAGATTGAGAGGCGCTTCGACATTCCCAGCTCTTTGACTGGGGTTATAGATGTCAGTTTTGAAATGGGTATGTTGGTTTTAGACACCGTGAATATTAAATATTATTTATTTAACCCTCCTGTCATGTTTGTTTCTCAGGAACACCAATAATGTTCCTCAGTTTGACCCGGGAAACCAAAAAATTCCAATAAACATTGTTCATTATTAACTCCATAACTAACCATTTCAAACAATATTTGGTGAAACTTTTTTTTAACCCTTCACAGATCATGGTTCTTTTTTTTTTTTAAATAAAAACTGAATTTTAAAACTTTTCAAATATATGTTGTAAATACCTACATGTCAAACACAATAGTTTTACAGGACATTGATTATTTTAAAAATTTTATTTTATAATTGAAAATGTTTTCTCTTTACGGAGCCCCTTAGGGGACGTAGAAGAAATTTTATTTAGAAGTAGTATCTGGTGCGCACGGGATACTATCTCGTTATATATTATTATTATATATTTATTATATATATTATATAATAAATTAAAACGGGTCAATTTGACCCGCAACATAACAGGAGGGTTTACAACAATCTATTTCCGTATTGATTGGTTTACGTTACTAACTTGTCCTTTCCAGGCAACTTGTTGGTCGTTGCCTTTGTGAGCTACTTTGGTGCAAAGCTCCATCGGCCCAGGCTGATTGGTATCGGCTGTTTGATCATGGCCCTCGGATCCTTCCTCACAGCGATGCCTCACTTCTTCCAGGGACTGTTAGTATATTATTTTACTTTGCCTTTTTTGTTCATTTGGGTCAATTAATCCATAGCATGCCCATACGGATCACTTGCTACCAACAAGTAGGCTACAAATATTCAAACATACGCTAAGCAATTCATAGGCGTGATCTTATTCTGTGTTTTCCAGGTATAAATATGAGACCAGCATGTCTCACAACTCTCAGGTCAACAGCACTGAAATCATCCTGCCTTGTTTGGCCAACCACAGCCTGACAGATGCAGATGAGAATCCTGATAAAGAAACCAAAAGAGGTATTTTTGTCCTACACTAGTTTGTTCAGGTTGGAATCCATAAATGCAAAGTTGTTTTTTTTTCCCGCTCAGCTTGTGAAGAGGCAGCTGGCTCATCTATGTGGATGTATGTTCTCTTGGGAAATCTGTTACGTGGAATTGGAGAGACTCCCATCATGCCCTTGGGAGTGTCCTACTTGGACGACTTTTCCAGACAGGAGAACACTCCTTTCTATTTGGGTTTGTAACTTTCATGTTTAATGGGACATTGCCCTGGGTAGGTTTTTATTTTTACTTAATCTTCTGGTTTTCTTGACCTTCTCGTTAGATAAGGATTTGCCATGAGTATTGTCTTTTCAAATAATACCGAAAACGTTACATTTCTCTGTATTATTTACTTCTTTTTCCACTTTTCCTGTCCCAGCTTGTATCCATACAGTGGGAATTTTAGGACCTATGTTTGGATTCATGCTGGGGTCCTTTCTAGCCAAGATCTACGTTGACATTGGATTTGTCGATTTAGGTATGAGCCTTCTCACTTTATGCCGATATTCAAACCAACCCACTGGTTGCAACCAGAGACATAATTTTCCCTGCTAAGGAGCTTTTTGTTATTTTAAACATCTATGAGCTTGTTTTGAAAGGAAAAACTATTTGTCAATGAGCAAGGGTCGCAACAGGATTTCCCAACATGTCACTCTGTTGACACACAACTAGCTTAATGCATGGTTTGAGTTGTCAATGGCCCCAAACCCCCTACCAAGAGCCACACGGTTCACAAAGACAGAGTCCATTGAACCCATTCAACTTAAATGTTCAAACATTTTAAAATCAGGTTTTGTTGAAAGTTCAGGAACAATGAATACCTTCCCCATAGATGGCTCTTTTCTTCTTAGTTTGGAAGAAAAAAGATTAACAGGACAGACAAGAAAAGATAAACACAATTTCTCAAGCTGAAGAGTGATAAAGGTCAACTAAAAAACCGAAGTGCATTTTGGCTTCTGCAGCCTCCCCTGATGTGGTGATGAGGCAAAAGGGCGGGGGGATATTTTATGGCGAGCTGTGGTAAAGAGGTCTGCTGCAGGCATCCAGAAATTACATTTAAAGGGATACTCCACCGCCAAGTTATTTTTTGTCTATTGCCACCCATATGGAAAAGATATATAAAAAACTTGTAAAAAAAAATGAGCATCAGCTTTAGTTTGGTTCATATATTGTGCAACATATAAGCCATATATGATTTACTCCTGAAAGTGGCACCTTTCATATTCTTTTCATACATGATAATAAAGAAGATCATATAACAACTATATAAAAACTATGTATGAGGTTTATAATAAAAGTACATGTCAAAGTATGTTTTCCTTTTATGTTCCATATATTTTCTGCAGTATTTTCTGTTTTAATGACATATACTTTACATATAAAAAACATATATATAACAGCTTTAGTTTATATATGTAAAGTATATGCCATTATAACAGAAATGTACAAAAAAACTACAGAAAATATATGGAACATATATGGAAAACATACTTTGACATGTATTTTTCTTATAAACCTCATACATAGTTTTTATATAGTTGTTATATGATCTTCTTTATTATCATGTATGAAAAGAATATGAAAGGTGCCACTTTCAGGAGTAAATCATATATGGCTTATATGTTGCACAATATGAACCAAACTAAAGCTGATGCTCATTTTTTACAAGTTTTTTATATATCTTTTCCATATGGGAATATTCCTCAGAGTTAGATAAGTTGGCAAAAACTATTTGTAAACAGCCCAGCTGTTTTCCTGATCCAGCAGTACTCTTTTTGCTTTAGCTTAGCGTCAAACACTGTAAGTGAATGGTACCAGATAGCATTGCCAGAAATGGCAATTCTGGCAATTTTTTCTGACATGACGCACGGTTTGCAAACGTGTGTGAATATGTGTTTACGAAAGTAGGTGTCTTTGGGGCCGTGCGTCATGTCCTTGCACTGTTCACCGGAGCTGCGCCGTTCAGCGGAGGGTTACAGCTGCTTTTTGTCATAAAAGTAGTCCCGAGTTAAAAATAGTACATGTAATTCCTTCGTGTTACTTTTTATTTTCCCTTGCAGTTGATATGTTTACTGAGGTCACTAGGCAGAATTTTTATCACTATCCAGTGAGTTTTAAGGACGTTTTCCTGGCAATGCTATCTGGTACCATTCACTTACAGTGTTTGACGCTAAGCTAAAGCAAAAAGAGTACTGTCGGATCAGGAAAACAGCTGGGCTGGTTACAAATAGTTCTTGCCCACTTATCTAACTCTGAGGAATATGGCAATAGACAAAGAATTACTTGATGGTGGAGTATCGCTTTAACACAAACAAAATTTAAAGAATAACAATGTCCAAGCAATATTTTTGACTTTGGAGAACAATTTTTTTGTAAATGTCTGTCGAATCAAACAATCAAAGTAGAAACATGCTAACGTTAGCCTCACGTTCAGCTAACTCTTCCACTTTCAAATGTGTTTGAAAGTGGAAGAGTTGGGGGGGACGACAGGAAGTGCAGATTAAATTGATTTGTCCTGGTCCCGGTCCGGATTGGCCCAAAGTTACCATCACCGGGAAAATGCCCGATGGCCAGTCCTCATCCAGACCCAGAGCTGGTCTCACTGGTGTATGGTATATCAAGGCAGGCCTCGAGGGGCTCTCGCCAGTCGATCCAAACATGAATGCCTCCTTACCCTGGACGCGGACTCCACACACAGCACCTGATCTGCTGGTCTGCACGTGTTATTGGTAGGGATGCAGCGCTATTTCCGCATCCTTGGATCAAATTATTGGTGGGGACAAGTCACATCCTCATGCCAAATCTTCACCCATGGAAAAATGAATAGTAGTCAAGAAAATATGACAGAAGAGACATTTTGAACATCTTCATTAATAAGTCAAGTCATCTGATTTAGCATATCCTTACTTCGATGCACCATAAATTCTACAGCTAGCCATTAGCTTATCATTTCTCCAAGTTGAGCCTGTTCATAGAACTCCACCTAAAATGTGTCAAATACCTTGTTACCAACTGCTGTCACTGTTTCCCCAGACAGCATCACCATTACCTACAAGGACTCTCGCTGGGTGGGAGCCTGGTGGCTGGGCTTCATCGTGAATGGAACAGTGATCCTGCTGTCAGGTATCCCCTTCTTCTTCCTGCCCAAATCGTTGCCCAAACAGGGGCAGGAGGAGAGCAACAACAAAAACATGGAGCTGTCCACCGTGGCCGAACAGGAAAACTTCCTGCCAGATGAGGCTCACGGTGGTGAGGAGAAGGAGAAAGATGTCACGTTCCAGGAGATGCTTAAAGGTAACGCAATGCTTAGATCATTGACTGTACTTAGAATACCTAAACGCCAGTTAATAAAACCATTCATTTCTGCAATGAAAACAGCTCATTTGCTTATCTGAAAACTGGTGTTGCACAACTCAATGCAAACCAAACACATCAAACAAAAGCCAGATTCCAACTATAGGTTATTGGTTTTATCGCTCTACGTGCAAAATCAGTGAGCCAGCAGCCAAAATCAGGCCTAGATAAACTGCGTCAGAACTGTCCTACATTTGCTGTCTTGTCCACCAGAATCAGGTAATCCATCGTCTCTGGGTCACGGGAATGTGACCCAACATGCTCCCCCACTGTTGTACTACTGATCGTTGTTTTTTCAGTACTTTTCCACCAGCAGATCAACGAGAATGCACAGCGCATCTCTCAGCGCGCCGCATCTTTTTCCTGTTGTGATTGGTAAATAGTGTTTTCAACCTACTTTTTCCCTTCTTATCTGCTCAATTCTGTTGGTTCTAAAGTTTTAAAAGAGGTGTCAATCAGGTACATTGACCAATGGGTGCCCCAGAGTATGCTCCACTGTTACATATGCAGCATGAAGGCAGACAGCCGGATCTCTATTCCTCCAGTTTTTAATGAGAGTTTATGCTTTCTATTGGTTCTAAAGAGTTTTATAATATTCTGAAAAGTTTGGAAACAGCTGAAAAGAAAAATATGGAGTTCAGAACGTGCCAAAATGTCTAATTTAGAGTATGCATGGATTTTAATTCACTTATATCCCTGTAAAAATACACTGCAAAAACTGATTTCTAAGAACGTAAAATAGCCTTGTTTTTAGACTTTTTGTCTAAAAAGAAAATCTATTCTTACAGCCCTACTTGAAATAGGCCAAATCTTCTTAAATAGGGTCAAATTTTCTAGATTTGAGCAAAAAAAATCTGCCAATGGGGTAAGCAAAATTTGCTTGGCTAGATTCCTTAAAAATAACAAAATTTTGAATTTGAATTTCCAAATGGAATCTAGCCAAGCCAATTGTGCTTACCCCATTGGCAGATTTTTTTGCTCAAATCTAGAAAATTTGACCATATTTAAGAAGATTTGGCCTATTTCAAGTAGGGCTGTAAGAATAGATTTTCTTTGTAGACAAAAATAAGTCAAAATGTCTAAAAACAAGGCATTTTTACTTTCTTAGAAATCAGTTTTTGCAGTGTAGTTTTGGTCCAGATGATGGTCAGATGTTGTTTTATGGTTTTCTAGATGGTTTGGGGTCACAAATGCATCCTAAAGAGATGTGTTTAAAAGTTTCTTAGGTGAAGATTACATCGTTTATTTTCTGTTGTGTGCCACTGCCAAATTAATTTATTCTAATCTAGTAACATTTATACTATTTGTCTGGAGTAGGGTTGTCTTTATTATACCAAAACAATACAAATAAACCCTGTAGTTGCAGATATATGCAATATTTACTTTCATATGGGCATTTAATTTTTAGAATATGTCTCAATCAGAAGCAAAAGAGGCCTGGGGTTTGTTAGTCATTTGATGCATAAATAAAATAAAATAAAAGGCATGTGAAAGTGCATTAAAAAAAAGAGAACAATAACTCTTAGAATTTAACAGTGTAAATGTTTTCCAGGTTACCTGACATTATTCCTGAATGGGTGATTTTTAATCAAATGTACAACACAATGCCGTAGAAGCATTTTCCAACACTTTAAGATATTTGAAGATTTAGCAAAACATGAATAAAAAACCATTTCAGAAGTCGGTTAAAACAGAAACCAGAGCAGTGGGAACTTAGATCTCTATTTGTGCTTCTCTATTCACCAGATTTCATTCCCTCCCTGAGGAGACTCTTCAAGAACAGCATCTACTCCATGATGATCCTCACCTACCTAGTTGCAGTCAACGCCTTCATCGGCACGATCACCTTTAAGCCAAAGTACATGGAGCAGATTTTTGGCCAGGCAGCATCCAAGGCCATTTTTCTCATTGGTAAGGCCCCCGTTCACTCTGACTTGACAGTAAGTGAAACAATGATGTTGTTGAAGGGAAGTGTGTTTGTGTGTGATGAAACAGACGTCAAACTGGACTTTTCTTTGTGTGAATCGAGTCCAGTAGCTATTATTAGCATTTTAATGACTGTTTATGTGAGCTGCTGTCCAGCATTGTTGTGGTTGAACTACAGAATGTTCTAAGATCACCAAAGAGAGACAGCAGATGAACAGAACAAGCTCTGTGTCGTAGGGGTTGAACGACTTGCTATTTTTACAAGTTGACTACAAAGTTGTGTCGACTTCGACTAATCGCTGATGACGTCATACATACGGCGTATACATGACGGCTTTATAAAACTTGACAGGCTTTATTGCAAAAACGTATTTTTATGCGGACAACAAACAACTCAGAGAGAGTTTTAGGCAGCACTTTTGTTTTAATATCAGGTCTTTAGACTAAAACGCTGATTAGTTTTAGTCACATTTTAGTCAGGTTTATATGCAAAACAGTTTGTGGTCTATTGTTCGGCCATAATCATAACAAAGACATTCGCTATTTAATGAATAGATCGCTCAAAGCTTGATAGCCGAGCCATTAGCTCATTAGCTTAGCTGTTAGCACATCAGAGGTTTGAATCATAGATATCATATCACTAGATGTCTCACCTGCGCTGTTCGTCAATGGACCCTGATGTCCCTACGCCGGCGGCCATCTTAGTTCGTACAGCTGCCCCATTTCTTACATTGGTGTCAACGGAGCATGTACTAATAAATACCTCTAACTTGCTCAATTTTTTACCGATTTTCAAACGGTTCGCATTTTTATAAACGTCAGAGATGTGGCTGTGAATATATATCAAAATATAACGATAATGGTCGGGAAATTCATAAACTGTAAAAGTATCAAATCTCAAGTCTGTACATAATAAGGTTTGTAAGAAAGTAACCCGTTTGTAAGTCAGTTCATTTTTAATCGAGTTATGAGTGTTTTTAGTTAAGCTGATCGCTCACCTTCCATCTGCTGCCATAGAGAGCAGAACGTCAGCTGTACGAAGCAAGATGGCCTCCATGTAGGGACGCCATAGAGTCCCACATAGGGTATCTAGTGATATATATGATATCTATGGTTTGAATGGGCTGAATAGCACCGCATTTTTTAGTAAAACAAGATAAAGAAAGCAAAGACTCACCATTAAGTTGATTAAATAAGGACAATCGATTGGCAAGGGCATCAAAAGCTGCCAAGAAGTATTCTTTGAGTAAATATCCATTTTAATAGCGCAGCGCCAGACCGGAACACATCAAAGGAAACGGAACTAATCAAAGAAACCCCTTCAAAATAAAAGTTCACGTGATCAGCGACTAGTTGACCTTTGGTTTAAAAAGTCACTGCAGCCCATAAAAATCGACTAGTTGACTAGTTCGTGCAACCCCTACTGTGTCGATGAGTAAGGCAAACTTAACATAAAATGCTGTCTTGTCTTTTTCTATTGATCCACACAGGTATTATGACCCTGCCTGCGGTAGCTCTGGGCATGATCACTGGTGGTTTTGTATTGAAGCGGTTTAAGCTGGGTATTGTTGGAGCAGCCAGAGTGTCCGTAGCTGCATCTATTGGGTCCTTTTGCATGCTGGGTATTCAGAATTTCATCCACTGTGACAATGCAGAAGTGGCTGGTCTCACCGTCTCATATAAAGGGTAAATACACTTTAATATTGATATTAAATAGCATTACAAATGTCTAACCAGATGTATGTTTTGATGTCTATGTGCACCAGGTATCCAGAAATGTCCTACAATCAGCAGACGTTGTTATCACAGTGCAACATGGGCTGCTCCTGCTCCTTGAAGCACTGGGATCCAGTGTGTGCCTACAGCGGCATTACGTACGCCTCGCCATGCCTGGCAGGCTGCCAGACCTCCTCCGGAACCAGCAAGACAATGGTGAGGCTTCAACATGCAGACCTAAAGGATGAGGTTATGTCACTCAGGACGACAGGTTGTGAAAACAGACAAAGTTCTTCTTTAGTTTCAGTGTTTTTGTCAAATAAAGACAATGTACCTTTCAAATGTGGACCTGGAGCATATTTATGTGTTTACTTGCCTCTTGAGGATTGAGATTAAGGTCTGGAGAGTTTCCTGGATATGGAATCAATGTGGAATTTAGTTCTGATACCAGGTAAAGATTATTGATATACAAGCTGAACAACAGTGGACATAGGATTGATCCTTGCGGCACACCCATGGTGCATCCAGTGAAGACACCAGACTTGTTATCTGAACACACTGAGTACAATGTGACAGATAAGATTTGACCTATTGTTCTACACTTTTTTTTTTTACCAGAAAATAACCCAAAACGTTGTACTTCTTGAGGTTTAAGCTCTTTGTCAGAAATCATTCCGAGTTGTATTTGCTTCCTCTCATTTTTTAGGAGTTTCACAACTGTACCTGCATCAGCGACGCAATGATTAAGCCCACAAACATGTCAGTTGTGCTGGGTCAGTGTCCAAGGAAGGACGAATGTGATAGCAAGTTTAAAATCTACATGTTTTTGTCGGTGGTGGGAGCCTTCATATCTTCCTGCGGTGGCACCCCGGGATACATCATACTGCTTCGGTAAGAGATGCTAATGCAAAAGTTGAAATTTTGGTTAAAATAACTAAAATTTTCAAAAATCCCTGTCAAAATTCAGATAGGTAGCTTTGTCTGTTTCTGAGAAAGAGAAAATGTGCTTCATTTGATTTCAAGTTGACAAGAAAATAAACAGTTTTTTTTTTAAATTACTGCTTTGTTGGTTGAAAAAGTAACCTTTAGTTCCACTCCGATATAGATCCATACAACCAGATCTAAAGTCTTTGGCCTTGGGTATGCAGACGCTGGTTGTAAGGACTTTAGGTGAGTACCAAACCAAGAAAAGAAAAACCAACAGCACACAAATCAAATTTTATGTTAATGACATATTTTGCTTTTTTCTACAAGTCTCAGCACATGTAACTTTGTGTTGTCAGGTGGGATCCCTCCCCCAATATATTTTGGAGCGCTGATTGACCGAACATGTTTGAAGTGGGGCACAAAACAATGTGGAGGACGCGGAGCGTGTAGACTGTATGATGCTAATGCTTTTAGGTACAGTAAGATCACACTATGCTAATTATAATATTTCACATGTATTGCTATTTTACAAGAATTACAAGAACTTTATTGTCATTGAATCTGCGTCCTGATACAACGAAACTACAGTTCCAGTACAGCCGTTTTCAAAATTTAGACAAACATATAACACAAACAGAAAACAGGTGTCTGTGGGCGTGCACAGTGATGCGCTCCCTATTTTGTAAAGAGCACAGACTTGGAGGGGAGGGTGTGGGGAGGTGATAAAAAACATGTCAATTTCCCTGCGCTCAAGGGAGCTCAGAGACTTAAACAGGAAAAAAAGCCTCCGACATATAAAGCACAAACTCTGACAGTCACAAAAACATAAGACACGTGATGGTGGGTGGGAGGTAACGGGAGCCCCCATGCGCCCAATCGAGCATTTGCACAGCCTTCGACAGAGTTTACGGGAGTGGAAGGAGTTGATAAGGAGGTGGAGGACGAGGTTTACCCGAGGCAGCTTCCTCATCATGCATTCCAGAGAGGTTGGCAGGGAGTCCAAGATAAGATTATTGGATTTGTTTTGGCTTCAGATAGAGAACCATTTTCTCTCTGTCTTAGAGTCTTTGCAGCTGACTCCATAATCCAATTCAGCTGAATTATGGACATCCTTTCGAGTCAGGTCTTCTCTCTAAGCTGATTTCCAAATTGCGCACAAGTCCGCTAAGATCCACAATCTTACGATAAGAACTAGCAGCGCCAAGAGTCTGAGTTCCTCGGCTCGACACACTCAGTGAGAGCGGGTCGTTTCCCAATTGAACCCGTCTTATCCAAAAGTTTGCGGCCCCCAAGGATCCACAAGCTCCAGTCAGTAGAAACCTGGTGACCATAATCTGAATCATGTAGACATCTTCAACGTCTTCCATGGAAAGAAGAGAGACACATTATCTTCCACCAGGAATTCATAATATATCCCGCTGGAAGCTTTCCGTCAGGACAGCTCGGCGCCCCCGTCACCGCACGAAAATTGAAAAAACTTTAACAATAGCAATCAGAGTCCAGCTGATCAATTCCATGGTAATAAAATGTTGAATAATCCAAAATGGGATGAGGAAAATGCTCCGAATTTCACACCACAAAGCAGCAGGGAACACAGAGAGAGAGGGAGCAGTGGGGAAATGCAACTGTCCTCCACAGAACAGAAAGAGAAAAAAAAAGTATTTTATATAAGATTTAGGAAGTCTCTGAGAAAGGTAAAGTCTGTGACTTCAGAAGAATAACAAATGTTGTGGAGCCCTATCCACATGTATCATAGTTCAGAACTGAAATATCATTTGAAACATTTATAAAACTTTGATACATAAATAAATACTTCGTACTGCAGCTTTAAAAACGTCTCACATAAATATAATTAGAATATAGCACTATCTCTTTAAAGTTTTTCCTAAGTTTTACTTACTTACTTGTAAAGTATTTGATCTCCAGTAAAAGTACTTGGTCAAATTGTTAACATCTAAACTGTTCTAATTGACTTTGCTTCCAGAATGACTTTCTTGGGCCTGATAACTGGACTCTACTTTCTAACCAACATATTGTGGGGAATCCTCTACGTCAAAATTGTCAAGAAACACAAGAAGTTGGCTTTGAGGAATCAGGACAAAGAGAACGAACTGGAGGGAAATGGAGTCAGCAATGGACATGCAAATATCAACATAGCCAAAAACAATGAAGACACAAACAAGGAGAGCACTATTTAAAAGAAGACCACCCCGTTCCGTAATGAAGGTGAACACACAAGTGCTGTGTTCCATCCCAACTGGACCAAATGTGGTAATGGTACAGTGTCAGCACTGTTTGGTCTTTGAGCAGTTTACCTCTTTTTTTTAATAATACAGGAAATACAACATTATTTGTTCTTTTCAGATGTCAAAGATCCTGACTAAAAATATAGCAACTTGTATAAAATTAGTTTTTAGCCAGTGTTTAGTTGAAATCACCTGATTGGACATTATGCAGTTGGTGGAAGTCAGTGTCAGCAGCACAAAAATGAAAAAATCAAAGTACATTAGCTTTCAATAAGTTATAAAATGTGCCTGTTAAATGTGAGAGTAACGTAAATATGATACATATTTTTAAAGTTTTCAAAACTGTTGTCAGTGTCTGAACTTGGTTAGAATTAAGCCACCATATGTCTCAGCCAAAATTGGAAAAGAGATTTTCCAGTGTTTATCTGCAAGTTATCAATAATTACTATTTTACCCATAGGTTTATAGCAACTTGTTTTTTTTAGGAAGAATTAGAGTTGACATCATTCAGAGCTGATGCACTAATAGTCTGAGTTCAGTCAGGACTAAAGTGTATTGCTGCCATCTTAACATAAATGACTCCAGTGTTGAACTGACATAGCAGTTTATACAACACTAAAGTCTAAATTTACCTTTATACTGCCGTCAGTTTGCATTACAATGTAAATTTCGCAAAAATATTTTAAAATTCTTGACAGGCTATGAAACGTTGGCGGTTAGAGCTGTTTTAAGATGGCAGCAAGACATTTTGGTCATCTGTGCTCTGACTAGCGGTTAGCTAATAGGACAAAAAAGCGATTTTTCCTAAAAAAGAAAGAAAAGCTGTGAAACACACTGCATGATGGCTGAAAACGTCCTTGAAATTATTTAGTGCAGTTTTTAAACATTTGTACAGTGAATAAATTTTGCTAGTGGCGCATTGTTTTGGGAGTTTGTAGACATTACTAGATACAGTTGTTGATATCGTTGGCATACTAACATAAAGTGTACTTTTTACCTGCTATGTAACATTCTCATGTGTTTACCACTAACATGTAGCTTAGCCTGGCTAGCACAAATAAGGGGAAATGATGTACCACTGCGTTGTTTTACTTTGGAACTTGGATTAGGGATCTGGGAATGGCGTCACATTTAACTAAACTGTATTCCAGTTGTAAGTTGTTTAACCCATTAATATCATATCACTAGATACCTTACCCGTGTTGTTTGTCAATTAACCCTGACGTAGCTACGCTGGCGGCCATCTTGGGGCAGCCAGCTGCCCCCTTTCTTAACACTGGTGTCAACGGAGCATGTACTAATAAATACCTCTAACTTGCTCAATTTTTAACCCATTTTCAAACGGTTAGCATTTTTATAAACGTCAGAGACGTGGCTGTGAATATATATCAAAATATAATGATAATGGTCAGGAAATTTATAAATTATAAAAGTATCATATCTCAAGTCTATACATAATAAGGTTTGTAAGAAAGTAAACTGTTTGTAAATCCGTTCATTTTTCATCAAGTTATGAGTGTTTTAGTTAGATTGATGCTCACCTTCCATCTGCTGCCATAGAGAGCAGAACGTCAGCTCGCTGCCCCAAGATGGCTGCCGTGTAGCTACGCTGTTGAACGCTGGATGATTCATCTAGCCTTTATATATGATATCTATGGTTAAACCAGCAGGCTTTGCTAACTGTTGAGCTTTGCAACAAAGCTAGCTATTTTTAGCAATACAAGCCGATGTATTTCTTAGCATTTTATGTCTCAAACACTGGTAGAAAACTTACTAATTTTAGAGAAAAGAAATACAGGTGTGACTAAGGAGATACAAACAAATGAAAATGAACCGTTCAATGCAGTTATCACAGGTTTTATGTCCATGACAGCCATTTTGGATTTAGAAGTTGGAGCTAGTCAGAAACGTTACAGGATTTTCCAGTTGATAGAAATTCTGACTTCTGAGTACAAATGGAACGCACCAAAATCCAAGTCCTGCTCAAAACCAACAACCCCCTTCCTTTCTGTACCACAGCTTAATCTGAAACATGCTAGCTAGCATAGATTTTATTAAGGAAGACTGATATGGATTTCTATTTTAGCTGGGAATATAAATGTCCCTATGTCCTAACAACTGACACAATGTTTACTGTGTAATACAGTTCTTTACTGTGTAATACAGTTCTGGATTTGAAGAAGGCTAGCTACTTTATGCTATGTGAAGCTAACCTAAGGAATAGATTAGATGTAGTTTTCGGTCAAAAAGATAAAATAAGTTCATTTTCCCAAAGGTAAAACTTCATTAAGAAGCATTTTTATCCTTTTTTAAACAAATAAACTGTTTTAGCTGTGGGTGCACTGGTCTCAAGTTTCTCAAAAACAGAGAAAATTCTGTATTTGTTGATGTCATTGTTGACGTCTTTGTTTCTTTACATTGTCTTTGTCACATAAACCTTAGTGTACAGTAGGTTATCAGTTATGCTCCCATTTTATTACCTCACACTCTCACACACATCTTTATTAGCCTACAAAACCAGGACATACAAGGGTCATTTTGTTTCCTTGTTACATCACTTTATTTTACACCAAACAGGTCATGGAGCGGACGCAATAAACGTGAAATCCCCCTAATCACAAGAGTATCTGTGCAAAAGTTAGTTATTGTAGTCAAACTGAAGTTTACTAAAATGTACTTTAGATGTCAAATATATCAAACTTATTATATATGTAAAATTGTTGTTAATGAATGTAATTAATATGAGCATAAGCGCAGTTTGACGTTGTCTACACATTTAGTTTTTTCATAGTTTCTTTTTTCTGTTTTACAGATTTGCTGATTGTACATTAAAGACAATCTTTTGCAACATTGTTTGTTCATAGAGAGCTTTTATGCATTTCTTGTAACTTTTTAAATTGCATTACCATAGAATTATGTTTCATTTTTATTTTAATTATGAAAGATTGACATGTTCATTGTCCTGTTTTGTTAAAATATTAGAACAATTACAACATCTTGGCTCACAAATGGGCAACTAGCTGTTAATCAGAATCAAGATATACATAATTTTCTGTTAACCCTGAATACATTTTGTAGTTTTTCTCCTGCAAAATTTAAAGATAGATCTTAAACATTTTAGGTAACTATGTGTGATGTCTAGTCATTAGATGTGGGATGACTTTGGAATAGAACCTAACATGCAAAGTGTGACAAAGGTACAAGAGGGAAAGATTACACAATGTTTTGTACACAAAGTGCATTTGTGATGGTGTGCTACAATTTCCTGCAGCTCCATTGTTATGGAAGGCTATTTAAAATAACACAAAAATCAACAGCAATGTGGAAAAATATGGAGGATTAATGATTTCAAATAACTTAAATTTAATTTAAAAAAATGTTTTTGTTCATCTGGTTAATTATACATTGGTTTTTACAGCATTTTCTTTTTTTTTATGGTGTTTATTTTTTTATGGCACTTTTGGTATTCCATACAATTCTAACATTCATGTATTTTTTCCACAAATATTCTCCATTTTGACCAGCTTGCTTTGCAATTTAATAAAAATAATTCAATTTTTTTAATTTTTGCATTAAAAAATTAAACAAAATTTAATTTACTTTAGTTGAACCTTGACATAAACTAGATTTTACCAATAAAGCATGCTTTCCTGATGAAGATGTATTCTCTCCTATCTTTACTAAACAGATTATTTACAGCAAAACTTTTTCTTTAAAAGTTAGTTTTCTAACCTCTAAGTGACATGTGATTGGTAACAAAGTTCAAATGGTTGCAACATCTTGTTAAAACAGTCCGGTGAGACGAGCTGCTATATTAAGCCCGAAAAACCAGCCAATTTTGTTACTTTTGTACACATACCCCGGAGAAAATAATACATTTTTTCAAAAATCCTAGATTTCATCATTTCAGATTGTCGCAGGTGGAACAATACATATCTGATCGCTGCATTTTTCAAATAATTTACCATAAAATCAGTGAAATTTAAGCTAAACCTTTACTGTAAAGTGCCAGGACAGAAAAAAGTACTTTTTGTTTATCGCAGCAGCACACATTGCATTTTCTATTCATGACAGCTTTATGGATGTAATACAAAATTTAATTTTGAATGAGTTCTTACAAAACAGTACCTATAATATGAGTCGTTGTTCTTTTAACCCTCACATGATGAATTGATGAATTTGTTTTTTTTACCAAACAGATCACTGGAGGCATTTCCCAGGTAATGCATTTCGTCATTATTTTCTGGGTACATTTTTAGCATTTTCCTCGTCTCTTTGCCAGCGACCATCGATTTATCAGCTGTAGTTTGGTGTTTAAAGTTGAAGGCTGTATGAACACCAGGCAGGTCAAACAGTGACTTGTTTATTTTGTTCTTTTCAAATAGTGCTCCCCTCTCTTCTATTGGACCAGACATCTTTTGACCCACGTATGTCAAGTAGCAGACGTTGCACTTTGTTGCTCTTAAATCTAATCTTCACCATCGCTAATACTTCGAGGTATCTGTATGGAGCCCCTAATGTGACATGTGAGAAATTAGATACTATCTAATACACATTAAATTTAAAAAAAATCAAAAATACTTTATTAATCCCAGAGGGAAATTAGTTGTTTAATTAACTCCTTTAAGTTTCCCCCCCCCCAAGATTGTTGTAGCTGCTGTGATCTTCTGTAGTGGTTGGTGTTATAGTGGATCTGAAGAAGCCTCTGACTGAAGACTCTGCTGCTCCATTAAGATAACAGTCCTGTATCTGGGTTGTAGAGATGATATTTCACAGTAGCAGGTCCTGGATTACATCATCTGTTGTCGGCAAGTACTGCTAATCCACCTCTTTTGCTTTTTCCGCTCCTCTTTAAATCTGTCTACTCATGTCATCTGAAGCAGAGCGCTGTTGGAGTGGGGGATCTGATCCTGCAGCCATGTCTCAGTGAAACACATAATGCTTTATTCCAGGAGGGGGGTGGGGGGTGTTCAAGCATGCGCCGAAACAGGAAGAGAATAAAACGAGCCACTCAGATCCGGGACAGTCCGGACCAGACCGAAGTTACCATAGGCTCACCGGGTAAATGCCCAATGGTTGGTCCAGCTCGGTCCACATTCAGACCCAGGGCAGGTTTTTAGCTGCGTTTTTTCAATCTCTCCCTGCTTGAACACAGCTGATTTCTTTGAAGGAGTAAATAACCGCTCCTGTAGGAAGCTATGAAGGCTGAGGAGGCATTTCAAGTTAGATTTAGGGGTTTCTGAGCAGAAACAATGGAGCTAACATTTTTACTGCAGTGATGTCAAACGGACACTAGGGGGCGCCAAAACAACCAAAACTGCATAGTATTCCTTTAAGAGCTCAAGAGTTCCATTTCGCCCTCTTGTGGGCAAAATAAGTATTACAAAAACAAACATTCTTTGCATTAGTATTTGTAACTGCAAGAAAAAAAGGGTAAAAAGAAAAATTCATTCCTCTCAGGGCTTCAGAACCAAGAGAGGGTGATATTGCCCTCTTGTGGCCATGACAAGTACTACAAGAAGAAAATACATTTTTTTAATTTGAATTTTTTTTATGCTCACAATTATGAAGCTAGGTTAGAAGTGGGTGTTGTTGTTTTTATTACTTAAAAAATTCTCCATTTTAAGACTCTCTCTCTATATATACATACATACATACATACATACATATATAGATGTATTGTTTATATATATGTATATATATATATTTTCTTTTTTCTGAAGAAGTCCACTCAGTGGGGACATTAGGAAAATAATCTGGATCTGTTTTATTAGATGGTAGGGGAAAAAAAGCTCAGATTTTGTCACTCCCTTACAACCAGACCCACCACCAGGTGGCGCTGCAGACTACAGAATATTACTTTAAAGATTCAGCTTTTCTTTTTCAGTTATATCAAGACATATTTGCACAAATCTAAACATGAAACAGAACATCTAACAAATGATGGCGCTGATAAGCTTCAACTTTTACTTTTTTTACTGCATTTGGGTCAAACTGACCCAGGAATACCAGAGTACTTTAAATGACTAAACTTAGGGCACAGTGCAAGAGTTAAGGTGGACTGATTCTGTAACACTCCTGTGTGAGTGCACCTGAAACAACAGATGGGTAAGATCCAGCTCCACAGCCAGGAAACCAGGCTGTGGTTTCTGTGAAAGTAGTGAACACTTCCTGTACAGGAATGTAGGTTTACAATAATAACCTTTGGAATCTGTGAGCGGACAAAGCTGATTGTGTGAAAAACAGTTTGGCTGCCTGCCACACACACCCCCCCCCCCCCCCCCCCCC
>SSNR01000041.1:422806-454552 GCA_006937965.1 Callopanchax toddi | reverse complement strand
CCCCCCCCCCCCCCCCACCACCACCACCACCACCTCTACCCAGACACAGGTTAACACCAAGGTGCACCACTCCACCTCTGAGGTCCTCCACTCATCCATGACATGCACTTTGGACATTTATAGTCTTTTTACGCATAAAACTTCAATCTAATCCCATCAGTAGAAGTATTTTTGACTCGTTAGATTTAGAAGTGGATTTAGTTCTAGTGACTAATCTGTGCCCCCCCCCCAGCTCTAAACCAAGCCCCACCTCCCCTTCTCCTCTTGTTGCTGCTCTCCTCCTGGACTGGTTGGCATGTGTGCAGAATAAAAATGTGTGGGGCCTTTTGTCCTGTGATTCCAACAGCTCGGCTCTGAGTCAGGACAACAGGAGCTCGGGGAGAGCGGGACTGTCTGCTCTCAGTCGGAGGACAGACTCACGGCTGTCTGATGAGGGAGACGAACCCACCCGGAGATGCTTTAGGTATTAAACTACTCACTGGTTGATTTTTGCAGCAAATATAAGTAGAAAAACGTTCACGTAATCAGAGATTAAACAGGCTGTCTTCTGAGTGGGATTCATGGGGTCATGAGGTGAAAAACATATTAATTTCCTGTCAAGCGTCCACCATCACAGTCTGCTTAGCCGACAAATGAAGTCACAGGCGTCTCTGGAGTTTTCCTCCCAGTATGGACTCAATCTGCATCACCTGACGGGGACTCACCTGAGAGGACTGTGAGCAGAATGGACTCAGGTACTTTTACTGACTCACATGAATGGATGAGACTTTAAAATCACAAATATATTTAAGTTTTTAAACAAGTGAACACAGTTATCTAACTCCAATGATTACTAAGAATATCAAACCATCCAAAGTGTATTGATATTCGAAATAATCAGTGAATAAACTGAGAAATACTGTTTGGTATAAATGTTGTTTAAATTAAAAAAGTATATGCAGCACCAATTGTATAATAATTCATTAAATTTACAGCTGTTTTTGACTGTTAGCCTAAAGTAATATTTATTAAATAATATTTAGGAACAAATCTAAATATAAAATGTTAAAATGTTTAGAATAAAATCTGAACATATAATGGCAATTCTAAAAACTTTAAGTAAAATGTAAATGTATAATGTTTAATATAAATATTTAGATTAAAATCTAAAACTTCACAATCAAATACAAATTTTACCTAAAATTGTACAAATTAAATCTAAATGTATAATGTCTATTCTAAATAGTTAAATTAAAATGTAAATGTAAATATTACAATCAGATCCAAATGTGTAAGGTTAAATAAAAATATTTAGATTAAATTTAAAATTTTAATGTTAAACCTACATATTGTTAAATAATTTAAAATCAAATCTAAAAGTATACATTTTAATTTGAACATTTTATATTAAATCTAAGTGCAAAATGTTAAATCTGAGTATTTAAAAACAAATCTAAATGTAAAAAATTTGAATCTGAATTTTTGGAATCAAATATAAAAGTATAAATTTGAATCTTTATTTTTAAAACCATATCTAATAACATTAAATTTTTTATTTTTAAAACTGAGTGTAAAATATAAAATTTAAATATTTACATTTTAATCTGAATTATTAGAAACAAATTTAAATGTGTAATTTTCAATCAAAAATATTTAGAAATAAATGTGAATGTTTAATGCCAAAATCTAAATGTAAAAAATTTGAATCTGAATTTTTGGAATCAAATATAAAAGTATAAATTTGAATCTATATTTTTAAAACCATATCTAATAATATTTACATTTTAATTTTTAAAACTGATTGCAAAATGTAAAATCTAAATATTTACATTTTAATCTGAATTATTAAAATTTAAATGTGTAATCTTCAATCAAAATTTTTAGAAATAAAATTGAATGTTTAACGCCAAATTTCAATATTTAAAATCAAATCTACAGGTATGTTAAATCTAAATATTAAAATATTTATTACGTCTAAAAATTTGGAATCAAATCTAAATATATACTGTTAAATCCTAATAGTTAAAAATGAATATAAATTTGTTTTAAAAATAATTATTTAGTTAACATGCAAAATCATAATGCCATTAAATTAATAGAAAGATGCCCTATAAAATCACAGGACTCTGAGGTGTATGGGGGACCTTTTTACCTCACTTTGATTTGGATAGGTGACTTTATTAAGGTAATTTGAATGTGCATGTTAAATATTAATTTTAAATTTATATTCATGTTAAGGCATCGACTTTTAGATGAAACTTGGAGTTTATATATTTAGATTTGATTCTAAAAATGTATTATTTGGACTCATGTCTAAACATTTACGCAGGGAAAATGACAATTTAACAGATTAAGATGTTATAATATTATATCACTGATTTGTTGCAGCACACAAAGCCAACACACAAAGTCTGAAGATGGAAGCAGCAGCAGCTCAGGACAGCAGCCAGCAGGTTCAGCGTGACCCCACCGAGCCGGAGACCAGAAAAAGTCCCAGCTTCTCCACTCTCAAAGTACTCAAGCCGCCTGCAAGCAGCAGCGCTTCTTGTTTTTGTCTAATTTTGTCATATTTTTTATATTTTTTCTCTTGATGCACTCAGAGTAATTGCGCTACAATAAAAACACCAGTTAAAAGCCTGAAAGGCAGCGTGGCGGAGCAATTTTTAGCACTAGCTGCTTGTTGCTAGAAGGGTTCAAACGTTTGCAGACTCTTTGGCGCTCGACTTCGCTGGGAAAACATGCAGGTTTAGGTTTAATGGGCGACTCCGGACTGACCGTCAGCGTAACAGAGTTCAGCCCTGTAGGAGACGGGAACGTTGTCATGGTTGTGTCCAATAGACACGGCACGCCCTTTGACCTTTACGAGCAGCACGGTGCAGATAATGGATGGACAAACGAGGAAATGTATAAAGTTTCATGCATGTTGTTGTGTTTTCCAGCTGTTTATTGTAGCACTTTCCTTCGCCTACTTCTCCAAAGCCTTGACGGGCACCTACATGAAGAGCTCCATCACTCAGATCGAGAGACGTTTCGACCTCTCCAGCTCACACATCGGACTCATAGATGTCAGCTTTGAGATGGGTATCGTTTTTCTTTCTCTCGTGTGCATTCATTTTTTTAGTATTTTCTCTTGATCTCTATTTATTTCCCTCGGAGGTAGGCAACCTGTTGTTTCTCGCTGTGGTTAGCCACTTTGGGGCTCGGCTCCATCGGCCTAAACTCATAGCAGCTGGGTTTTTACTCATGGCTGTCGGGACCCTTCTCACCGGCCTGACGCACTTCTTCATGGGGCGGTAAATATCTCAAAAAATACTCGATAAACAGCCAAAACAAGAAAGCAAATCTATTAAAATTCAGATTTCTCTGATTTACTGTCTCTGTTGATTTCACAGCTATAAGTATGACAGCATTTTACAGGTTCCCCAGAACGACAGCACTAACATTCCTGCATGTATGGATCCTCTGAAAACAGTAGATGTGCCAGAAATTCAGATGGAGCCATCTGTGGAAGACCACAAAGGTAATAATGCGTTATGTTGGGGTTTATTGGTCCATTTCTGAGACATTTGCTCCAATCAAAGTACAAGTTTAGCCAATTTAATAATTTTGCCTATTTATCTTTTTAACAGACAACTCTTTCAGAACCTGAGTGAGAAAAACGATCCTCCCTACTGAGGAGGGTCTAAGGTAGCAGGTCATGTACATCAGGGCAGGATCTGTCAGCTGGTAGCGCCACTATGAAATAAAACGTCACATTATTCTGTCTTTATCATCCGATCTGAACTGTAAACAGTCCGACAGTTTGGCAAACACCAGAGAGTCTTTTTTCTCTCTTGGGTTAGAAAATATTACTAGCAAATAATTCAATAGCTATACTGACTCCTTTCTTTTGTGACTACTAGGGTTAACACAGCGAAATAAACATAAAGAAGGCACAAGAACAGAATCAGATTATCAGTTTTAGAGTCAAAGCCAAATGACCAAATATCTGTAGAGATCTAATGTGGAGAGGTAGGTTGTTCCGGAGGTTAGAGGCAGCTACCGCAAAAGAATGATCGCCTCTGCTTTTTCACTTAGAGCTGGGAACAGCAAGGAGCATTTGGTTTTTTGACTTTAGGGTTCTGGATAGAGACTGGATCAGTAAAAGGTGAAAAAAGAGCTTAAAGTCAATCCAGTATAGGACGGGTAGCCAGTGGAGAGAAGCCAAAACTGGTCCTATGTGCTCGTGTTTTCTTAGACCTGTAAATGATGAGGGAGGACTGATCTAAACCCTTATAGGATTTACAATAGGCTAAGTGTGCTGTAATAATAATAATAATAATGTATCCTTTATTGATCCCCTAGGGAAAATTTATCTCTGTGTTTGACCCATCCTCATTGTTTTTTTGGGGGGGAGCAGTGGGCTGCCATCTTGGAATCTCGGAAACACTCCTTTATAACTCAGGCCGTTATTCAACTGAACTTAAAATGGGATTAGGTACGATTGTTTCAGGTCTTTTAGTCTGATGGTTTTAATTTGATTTTTATTGATTTGTGAGGATATTTGCTTTTAACTCTTGTTTTTTTTAAATGTTTTTAATTGCTTTTATTGTTTTTTGCTAATGTGTCTGTGATTGTGTTTCATGTTCACCTGTCTGCAAAACAAATTTCCCTACGAGGACTTCTATCATAAAGTGAAGTGGAAGTGAAGTGGAATGGTGCCCAAGATGCAGTTGGGGGTTCGGTATCTAGCCCTATAGGATACTTCGACACATGGCCAGGCCGGGATTTGAGCACGGGTTGAAGAGCGGTTTCTCTTACTCGAGTCTAGGCCATGAAATAATGGATGACTTTGTTTTCATAGTCCTTGGGGAAGAAGTACTTTAGCTTAGAATCTCAGCTGAAAGAAACTTGCTTGCATAAGTGAGCTGATTGGTTTGTCAAGTGAGGAGTCAAAAATGACTCCAAGACTTTTAACAGAGGATTGACTGGATGGTGCCAGAGGGCCAAGAGCAAAGTCGGGGTCTACAGACTCCTTTCTCCCAATCAGAATGACTTCTGATTGTTTTCATTTAGATGCAGAAAATTTCAGATAACACAGGTCTTGATGTAATTTAACAGTAAAGTTTCACTTCGGTAAAGTGTTCTGTGTTATCGGAGCACTTATACGAGTATGAGTGCGTCCGCGCAACCCAATTCAAGATGGCCTCCACAGATTAGCAATCACACACATGGCTATAAAACAGTCAGTTTTACAGATACCAAGCTATAATTTCATATGAGTAGCTGAGTTATCCCAGATACCTACTCTAGATATTCTACTGTTTTGTGAGATCACTCACAACACTATTTTTAAGATTTCACCAAAACAGCTATAACTCCATCATTTCTCAACGTGAGTTAGTTTGAAACATTGGTGAGAAAGACGCTAAAACTTTAACTGTAGATCCAATGAAGACCAACTCAGTTTCATTAAAATCAGTCCAGGTTTGAGGAATAATTTACTACAACTCCTAATTTTAGACTTAGTGTTGGGAGCATTGACTGAGTTATAGATATTTTTGTGTTTGCTAATGTACGTGTATTGGCACCAAGCATTATGCAGGTTGACTCCCAAAGTTAATCAGTTATAGATGTATATCCAGTGATTATTTTCTGGGAGTTTTATTAAAATTGTCAAGAGATTCATGAGCTTATTGTAGGTTAAGAAGATAACCTGGAAACTGGAGCCTACTCTTTATCAGGTTGAGCTCAATGGCATCAATGAGGTTCTTTAACTATTTAGTTGAAATCAGCAACTTTTAATCAGGACAATCTCTATTAAAAACCATAGCTGTGGTCATTTATAGAGGAACAGAAACCCAATAAAACCTCAGGAATGTAGTAATCCTGCAGAATATGGTCAAACCACCAAACAGTTGGACATCTCTAACCTTGAATAATTACCACACCTTTGTCATGTTGACCATAAAGTGCAACAAAAATATCAGAGAATAAAGAGAAAATGCAACAGGAAACACAATTCACAAAAGAACAAGGACTTAGCATAGCAGAATGTACTTTTTAGAAAGTAACTTTTCACACATCGCAACAAAACTGAATTCTGAACTTTCATTTATTGGAACACTGTCTTCTCTGAAATGTCTCACGTTGTTCTTAAATGTAGCATAGCGGTATTTCGAATGAATTATTTGTAGCGTTCCTAGATGATTGCTCTAATTATTTTTGTTGTTGTGTTTCTCAGAGTGTGTGAGAGACTCTGGTTCCAACATGTGGATCTACGTGTTCCTGGGGAACGCTCTGCGGGGGATCGGAGAGACTCCGGTCACACCTCTGGGCGTCTCATACATCGATGACTTTGCTAAAGCTGAAAACTCCCCCTTTTATATAGGTTAGGCTCTAAAGTTCTAGTTTCTAGGTTTTTCATCTGCAAGAACAAGTTTCACTTCAAAAAGTATACATTTCTGTTAGTTAATTTTGGAACAAATAAACCACCTTATTAAAGATCCTGATTCTCTGATTGTCCTGACAGCTTGTCTCCAGACCATCACTCTCCTGGGCCCCATGTTTGGATTCCTCCTGGGCTCCTATTGTGCCAAACTGTATGTTGACATTGGATTTGTTGATATGGGTAAGTTCAAGTGAACGCTGGGTAAAAAGGTTGAATGTATTAACTCGTGTACTTTTGTTTTGACTACATTTTAGATTTAAATAATCATAATACACTAATTTTAACATTTAGTAAAGGGATACTCCACTCAAAAGTGATTTTTTTTTGTCTATTGCCATATAGTGGGCAAAAACTATTTGTAACCAGCCCAGTCGTTATCCTGATCAGTATTCCTTTAGCTTTAGCTTAGCAGAAAACAATGTAAGTGAATGGTACCAACTAGCATTGTGAGAAAAAAGTCCTTAAAATCACATTTAATGGCGCTTACAGATCAGTGCCCGCTCTACTTGGTTTGATATTATCAGCTCGCCCCCGCTCGGCCCGGGATGATTCTTCACTGTCATCTCAGGAACGCGGGAGCAAGCAGATGGGCGGCACCTTAAAAGTGCTGCGAAAAAGTGGCGAGGGGAAATCCGTGACGTTACACACGAGCGCCAGTCCTTGATAAACAAAAAGCATTTGTGAATAGACTACTGGATCACACAGATGGCGAAAACACTGGATAATATTTTGGAAATTATAATTATTGTAATTATTATACTCCAGTTGTGGCCGGAGCTCATGGGGAACCAGCGAATGTCCGCAGTGGGCGTGTAGACCGGCTGAGTGGCCCCGCTCAGACCACCGAGGAGCAGGGTCGAGAAAAAGTATGGGCTCGGCTCCGAAACTGGACATGGGGGCCGTATCTGAAAGGTTTGAACCGGGCAAAACCGAGCAGAGCGGGTACTGGTCTGTAAGCGCCATAAGTGACTTTGAATGTGGCGTGGCTGTTGGTGCCAGATGAGTTGGTCTGAGTATTCCAGAGACTAGGGATGCTCGAGATTGGCTTTTTTACCGATGTCCGAAATTGTCTAACTCTTAATTTCCGATACCAATATACAGTAAACTGATACCGATATAAGAGGGTACCCCTCATAAAAAAAGATTAACAAAATCATTTTAGGTAACCAGTATCCCATACCTCCTATCATGCATATTTCAACTTTAAATATTATCTGTGCAAAATATGACAACTGCTTTGATTCCTCTTCAAACAAAGAGGGAGACATCTTGATTCCACCTCGCATAACTTCCACTTTACAGTCATTACAAATGGCATATTTATTGTCCGGAGAGACGTTGAAATAATTCCAAACCAAAGACATTTTGGCGAGTACTCTTACATGCTACATTTTGGCCATGTTAATACTCGCACTTTCACCCTTGTGCCCCTCAATTGTGCATCCCCACAGAGGTTTGCGAGTGCAGGTGTCCCGATTCTCTATCTGGAGAATCAGGACCTTGTCCCCACCCCCTTTTCCACCCTCGCAATGCACTTCGCCGAAGTCTGCATTGGTGTGGACTTTGGTGAGGGTAATTACCCAAATTCCAAGTGCACTTCGTAGAGGACCGTAGGCTGCAGTGTGGATATTGGGACCGGGCCGTTATGCTGCCAGTATTGATGTGGTTTGATGATGTCATCAAGTGTGCACAGATAGATGTTGCGTTCAAGGTTGGCTGGGACAATGCTGAAGCCACAGGATTTAATTCAAGGTGTGCCACATAAAAAAAAGCATCTAAAAAAACTTTATATTTTGACATTTTGAGAGAGAGAAGTAGCCAAACAGTTTGATGTATATTATGTGCATGGTATGTAAAAGTTGTGTGTCATTACAAAAACCGATACCGATATTTTCCGATATTAGAGTTTAATGCCAATATCGGCTGATATCAATGGTAGACCGATAATATCGAACATCCTATCAGAAACTGATGATTTCCTGAAATTTCCACCAACAACTATCTCAGAGAATGGTTCAAATAAAAGAAAAAGACCTATAATGAATAATAGCATATTAAAGATGTCCTAATACTTTTATTCAAGTTATGGTTACCATCCATTTTTATTTTTACAGTACACACTACTAATTTTACAAGTGTTGTAAATTTTTAATCCAGCACATTATTTATAAGGATTTAAGAAAAAAATGAGAAAACAAAAGCATAGTGAACAGGCTTAAACTGGGAAAATATGTGGAAAAGAGTTGTGGTTTTTACAAGACAAAATTATTAAATGTATGCTTTATCCTAACTATGAACACTGACGTCCTCAAAAGAGGGCTTTTTAGCTAAATCAGCTTAAAAAAGAGGCATCAACAGTTGTAAATTTTTGCTATTCTAGCTTGAGTGATCAAATGCATGAAACTAGGGATGTACCGATACCACTTTTTTCAAATTTGATACATATACTTAAATCTGAATACTCGCCGATACCGAGTACCGATACCGATACTTCTACCACACAAAAAAATGCAACAAATTGGAATACAGGTTGTTTTTTTTTCTTCTCTGCTTTTTACAACAAATAACTGAGTAAGATAAAAAAAAATAAAATATATTAAAAAATTATCACAAAACTAAAATATAAGGTGAAAAATAACCATTTTCTGTGATTTCACAGTGAAATTATTGCAGTTTTCCACATTTTAACCAAATAAAATGAACTATTTGGCACCATCTCCAGCTCTCAACCCACACTGTTCCTCTTTAGCTCAATAGCTCCCCCTAGTGTTCAATATAGGAAACTACAACAGAAATCACAAGTCACAGACAGTGAAGCCACTGGTATCGGTTCCTGGTATCGGGTATTAACCAGTATCGGTATTGGTGCATCACTGAATGAAACATTAGATCAGATGTAGACATGAACATGCTGGGTTTGGGGATGTGGGCAGGAAACTACAAAGATGGAGGCAGTGGAGGAAGTCAGGGGGAGGTACTTCCTCTTTTAGGCCCGGAGCCTAAAACCACGCCTTCCCCCTGACTTTTGATCATTCGAGGATACTGTCGTACATTTTACTGCTTTTAAATTGTAGCGTAATGTTTAGAATAGCATCCATTTTCAGAAAAACTGAAGTCCGATTAACAATAAGGATGCTGACCGACGTGAGATAAGTGGAAGATGAACCTTGCGCTAGAATCACAAGTTTGTATCAAACAAATTCACTTTGAGGGGAAAGATATTTGACATCTGAGGCTGGATTTGTTCACTCTGGTCTTTAAGAACCCCTAATAAGTGGTATACATTCATAAATAATTAGAAATTATTTTGACTACTTAAGCAAAAGACGTCATCCTAATTGAGCAGATCTAATCCTTATTGTTTAATTTTAAAAATTCACATAATACTCAAAAAAATACATGCAAAGCCATCAACATCACCAAACCAGTGACACATTTCCCTTCTCTTTTTGTCTCTTTTCTTTCTGCTTTGACGGTCATTTTTAAACTATTCTTATGAAGTTCAATAAGTGAGAGCTTTTTTGGCAAGAATCTCACAGTTTTTGACAGAAGAGACGCAGGAGACTCTGTCTGGAGCCTCATTTGGACCCAGCCTGCTCCTCGTGGTGCAAAAGGTCTGACACACTAGCATGAAAACAGACGGTGCGCTTGTCAGAGAGGGTTAGTGAGGACTTTAAAATATATTTTCCCCTCAGGAACAGTCTTGTCTCGGTTTCGCTTACTTTCTGAAAATCATTTATTCATTTCTTCCCAAACAAAATGTTTATTTCCATCTGGCGTCCAGTCTAGGCACTGCACACGAAGAAACTTTAAACCAAATAAAATGCTGCTGTTTTGACTGGAAAACGACTTTCTGTCACGATGCAGACAGTGTGACCATCACTCCGAAAGATGCCCGCTGGGTGGGCGCCTGGTGGATGGGCTTCTTGGTATCCTCCTCCCTCTCGCTCATCTCCAGCATTCCCTTCTGGTTCCTGCCACGCTCGCTGCCCAAGCAGGAGGAAGCAGAGGGCAAACCAACTCCCGCCAACACGACCTCGGATCTAACGGAGGAGGCCCTCAGCAGCAACCACAACCTCAAGCTGACTGAAATAGCAAAAGGTACCGTAGCAACAAACATCTGTGTCCAACGTGTTTATGGTGATATTTGATTAACTAAAACTCTTCTAACAGAGTTCCTTCCATCGCTGAAGCGCCTGTTGGGAACCCCGGCTTACTTCCTGCTTCTCATTGGGAGCGTCCTGAAGTTCAACTCCTTCATAGGCCTCTTTACGTTCAAAGCCAAATACATTGAACAGCAGTTTGGACAATCGGCATCGAGAGCCAACTTCCTCATAGGTAACGACTTTGTAGCGCCTAACAGAAGGTCAAGCTCTGCAGAGACTTTAAATACAGTGATGGTCAAATGTTCACACAGAGTGTCTTTACATTAAATACAGTCTGGAAGCACAATGAATTTCTATTTGCATAGACATGTTATGTACGGAATGACAAATATTGATTACCATAAAGTCCGCTTTGGCTCTTTGTCACGATAATAACTTAATTCCCAAATTTCAATTCCACTGCATTGGTTAAGAAGACTTTCAGGGCACTGATAAAGTACCAGGACCGTCTCCTGAAGTTGACAGCAAAGGCAAAGACTTACGGAGATTTGCTCGGTGTGAAGAAGGGCAGCAAAGAAGCCAGTTATCTCTGATAAAAACAAAAGAGACAGATAGATATTCTGCCAAAGGTCTTGGGATTGGATTGTTGTTGCTGATTTATCGCCTCTCTGATTGTTTGGGGCTTCTGGAATGAAAAGATTGTCTGGAGAAGAATAGGTGAGCACTCCCATCCCTCCTGTCTAGGTAACAGTAAAGCATCCTGAGACCATTCATGTGTGGGATTTCTTCTAGGCTAAGGGAGTGGACTTATTCAGAGTTAAGCCTCAGAACATCACCATGAATAAAGTTTGGTACCTAAACATGCTCCGAGAGGAACTCCTCCCACCATTCAGCAACAGTTGGGGATGAATAATGCCTTTTTCAGCATGATGGTGCACCATGCCATGAAGCACTTAATTAAATTGAGAATTTATGTTCAAGCCTCAAGAAGTAGGCAGGCAAAATACACACACATTCTGACAAACTCCGAGCATTGATTATGAAGAATAGGCTGCCGTCAGTCAGGATTTGGACCACGAGATGATTGACAACATGTCAACGGGGGGAACTGCAGAGGTCTTCAAAATGAAGGGCCGTCACCGTAAATATTGACTCTTTGCATACCTCTAATTTAAATGTCAATTAAAGCCTTTCAAACTCACAAATTCTTTGTAGCCGTACTTCAGTTTACCATAAAAACATCTGAAAACAATAAAGCAGAAAACTTTGTGAAATCAAAACGTGTGTCACAATAAACCTTTGTCCACATTCACTGTTGCAGAGGAAGGTTTAGATGAAGGTTGCATTCCTTCATCTACATTAATACGTCAGTGAGACATGCTGAGATTTGTAAAGATCAATAAATAATCTGGATATAGCAACACATAGAGTAGGGCATCATCTGCATAGCTGCAATACATGATCCAATCATCAGATCAAAGGAGATGGTGTCATTTCCAGGAAGAGGGATTGTAAATGTGTTAAGATTTATAAGGTTGTGCATGTGCGCAACTCATAAATGAACAAATAACTGCGTATGTAATCTTCCAGTGGACAAAGATTTGTATGTTTTTTCTTCTAGGCGTGCTAAACCTGCCAGCAGTAGCCGTGGGGATATTTCTGGGAGGTCTTCTAATGAGGAGGTACAAGCTGAGTGTGGTGTCAGGAGCTCAGCTGGCATTTGCCACCTCCTTCATGGGGTACCTGCTGCTACTTCTGCAGTTTGGCACCAAGTGTGATAACCTACCCATCGCTGGGCTCACTGTGTCGTACAATGGGTCAGCAATACTTATTTTGCACGCCTTTTGCCTGCAAATATTCTCATTTCTCTAATTGTTCTGTACTATTGCTATAAAAGATTGATGATCGATCCATTCCAGGACGAAGACGGTGTCACACAACGAGGAAATGCTCGTCGCCGAATGTAACAGGGACTGCTCTTGCTCAGCAGAGGAGTGGGACCCTGTTTGTTCAGGCAGTGGCATCACTTACGTTTCCCCATGTATGGCTGGCTGCCTCACCTCCAGTGGACATGGCAAGCGCACAGTAGGGTAACACACAAAAACACACAACCATTTTTGTGCTACATTTCCTGCAAAAATATAGGTGATGTATTCAGTTTCTACTTTCTTTTCCAGGTCTTTCACAATTGCAGTTGTGTGTCCACTTCCTTCCCAGCAGGCAGCACTACGTCAGTAAGGATGGGTCAGTGCCCTCACGCCAAAGACTGCAGCCGCAGTTTCACCTCCTACATGGCTGTATCTGTTCTCAGCTCCTTCATCAACGCACTGGGAGCCACGCCTGGCTACATGGTCATCATACGGTGTGTGTAAGCACCAGTAAATGTAATGGATATTTAAATGTGTTACGTTAAATGTTTACATGCTGTCTTTGAAAAGACTTACCAGTTGTTTATTATGAGAAAGGATTTAGTTTTTATTGTGGTAATCACTTGTTTGTTTCCTCTTTTTCTGAAACAGATGCATTTCACCAGACCTTAAATCTCTCGCGCTGGGTATTCAGGTTTTGGTAACCAGGACTCTTGGTAAGCTTTGCTAATTTTGTAGCTATACAGCAGGGGTGACCACACTTTTTTACCTTGGGAGCTACTTTTGTAATGAGCAGTCCAAGATAATCTACCATCTCTGTGGCACCTCAACCATAAGCCACGTTTCCATTATCGGAACTTCAAGGTAAATCCTAGAAGGCGAACTTGACCGGGACAAATCAGCTGGCTCACTCCGCTCAGCGCTCGTGTTTCCATTACAGCCCCCACCTTTCCGGAACTTTTGTAAGACGTCAGCATCAACGTCACTGACAAGTGTAAAGGCGCCAACAGACAAGGAAGCGGACAATAATAAATAGATCAACAATGGACGAAGAAGCGATGGTTGCGGCGTATTTCGCAGTTTTTATACATAGTGATGGGAGTGCTGAACAGAAGGATGAGTACCTCAAAGACACGGTCATTTAGCAAGCTCCGACAACAACACACAGGTCATTTATCTCGGCGCGGTCTGCTTTCATAATTTCCCTTCATTCCACAACCAATCAGCACGAGTTATTTCCCACTCAGCGAGTCTATCGGGCCAATCCGAGTACCTGCCCCTGATCAGGGACTCCGTTTGTCCCGTGAATGGCCCTGTCGGAGCGACTCGATGAAGTGGAGACACGCACAATCCTCAAAGTTCTTGTAAAATTACCCTGAAGTTCCGATAGTGGAAATGGGCCTATTACCCCCTCGCCCTGGACCAAGAGTCTTGTGGCGCCCAGGACACGCCCCCTCCCCTGGACAGATTTGGGTCCGGACCCTGTATGGTGCGGTCCGGACAGTTACGTGTGGTTCCACTGCCGATTGGGCGCTATTCCTCTATGAGTCTAGCGGCGTTTGTGTGGCACGACTTTGGCCAATATTGTTACTGGGGTGGGTGAGTGTTTGGGAAAGGACTGTCACGTGATCTACTGGCAATGCCTTCGTGATCAACCAGTCGATCGTGATTGACGTATTGGGCATTCCTGCTATACTGTATGCAAAGCAAACAACTTTTAGAACAGATTGCTTGACTTTACCTTGAGGTGGCGTGTAGCTCCAGTTGGTAGAGTGGCCGGTCGGTACCATTTACCTTGTTTATGTTATGGTTGACCAATGTCTTTTCATCTGATGTCTTGGAAACACTTTGTCTGTAGGTGGAATTCCTGCACCGATATATTTTGGAGCTCTAATTGACTCAACTTGCCTGAAATGGTCAGTGAAAAAGTGCGGGGGCAGGGGGGCATGTCGCATTTACGACTCCGATATGTACAGGTGACCAATGATATGTCTAAATAAGTCCTGTTCTTGATCTGTAAATCATTTTTCCTAACCTTTATCAATGTGTTCTCTCCATTTCCAGAATAATTTTCTTGGGTTTGATCACTTGTCTCAGTGGCTTCTCTTATTTCTTTATCATCGCCGTCATCGTACTCCTCCGGCGCCAGTTTAAGAAACCAGGATGGGAAACAGAGTTGCAACCGAAAGCTTCAAAGGAAAATGACATTAAGGCCCCATCAGACACCACAGAAAGTAGTGCTAGTTTTAGAAGAACCAAGCTGCTTTGTGACCCAAAGGTTTGTATAAATGCTGTGACGGGCTCGGAAGAGGGGATCAGAACAGATCAGATCCCCAAAAACGACGGACTCATTTACGTAAATGTCATGCAGGAGCCTAAAGGCATGTCAGAAACCTCTGCTGACCTGGCTCCTCGGTCTTCTGTTGGAGAAAATATACACGTAGAGGATAAGTTAGAAAAATAAAGTCATAAAAGTTCATTCAAGTTCAGTGCTGGAGTTTGTATTGTGGATTCTAAGGTGTGTTGTATAAATAAACTGAATTACCAGTAGATAGTCTGCTGCTCACTTCATGGTTCCTCCCAGTTATCTGTTATCTCCCAGTCTGCTCCAGTCTTGATTACCTGAATTAATGTCTATTCCACCACTACTAGGAATTAGAAATGTGGACACATTAATTGAGTGCAAACACCGTGAACCCTACAGAACATTTCAGTGATTATAGAAACCACTTGTAGCAGATCTGTTTCCAGTCACTTCTAATGTTCCAATCATTTCCCGGTGACCTTTGAACTCAATTATCAATACTACTGAACTCATCAACCACAGCTTATGAATGCAAATCCATATTATGAATGGAATCGAAGACGCTTCGAAGTTTGAAAAATAATGAAATGTTTAAAAAAATGAAAGTTAAAATCAAAACTTACCTCCAACACCTCCCTTTAAAAGTAATCCAACATTTCCCTTCTGATTATAAATTAGGTTGATTTGATTCTTCATGCTTTCATTTTCTTTCCCTCCTATCTGCTTCTCCTTTTTTTCCACCCATTAAAAGGAATGTTATCACTTGAGCAGGTGGTAATAAAATATTAATTACCTAATTGTGTGTGAGGCTTACGGGAAGTCCAAGAAGGTGACTGGGAAGGCTTCGAGGGTATAAAATATCCATTAAGACGACACTTTTGTGGTCGTCTCAAAGTAGCGAAAACCACCAGCACTTTCAAGCAGCCTTGTGTTGAAGATCACGAAGTCCTGCAGTGTGATTCTAAACATTATCATTTAAATTCAAGGTTTTTTGTGTTCTGATAACATTTTTGGGACTATCTTCTATCATTTCTTCCATTAATCTAGTACGGAAGCCCTGAACGGCAAGCGAGGAAAATTTTTTTTTAAGGGTGGCCCATTTTCTAAGTCATCTTGACTTTCTGACTCCTATGGACCTCGAATAGCAAGCCAAAATAGTATTTTCTTTAAAACTTGACCCATTTTCTAAGTTTGGTCAAAAATATTTTTCCACTTGACTTTCTGACCTGTACAAATGGGGAAAATAATTTTTTTGAAACATTTTCACAACTGTTCAAATATACTGAAACAGTTGTAAAAATGAGACATATATATATATATATATATATATATATATATATATATATATATATATATATATATATATATATATATATATATATATATATACATATACATATTTATATTTCCACTTAAGCAGCCCTGAGAGGCAAATGAAAAACATATTTTACTTAGGCTCATTTTCTATTTTTCTTGTAATGCTTTTATAACGCCAGCAGAGGGCGAGATATTTTTTCCCCTCTCTAGTCATGGAGCCCTGAAAGGCGAACAGAAAACTTTTTTTAGAGATGTTAATGCTACAGCTAATTTTGCTAACGCTAATGCTATTTTTTTTTTAATTTGTAGTCTTGGAGCCCTGAATGGCAAAACAAAAAAATATATATTTTGGGAGATGCTAATGCTAAAGCTAATGTTTTTTCTTTTTTACATTTTGGAGCTCTGAAAGGCAAGAAAATAATATTTTGCAAGATGCTAGTGCTAATGCCTTATTTCTTTTTTTTTGTACATTTAGACATTACTTTCAACTTAATGATTTTAGCCCGAGTGGCTTAAAGCTTGTACGCTGACTGAAGTGACAATAGTGCTTACAGTGACTTTACAGAGTGGATGCAAGGTTTTACAATGGTGTGAAAAAGTTTTAATCCCTTTCCTGATTATTATTTTTTTGTCTGTCACATTTAAAAGTTTCAAATCATCAAGCGAATTTAAATATTACACAAAGAGAACACAACTAAACACAAAATACAGAAACTTAATTATGCTTTTTTTTTTTTATCGGGAAAATAATAGCTCACACATGCCTGATTACTGCCACGCCTGAAATCATTTAAATAGGACCTGCCTGACAAAGTGGAGTAGACCAAAAAATGCTCAAAAACCAGACATTGTGCTTTGATTTAAGGAAATTCAGGAACAAATGAGAAACAAAGTCATTGAGATCTCTGTGTAAAAAAGGTTATAAACAGGTGCACACAATTTTTGTTCATTGAGGTACTCAGGGGAGAACCTGGCGCTGATGTTTGGTATGTTGTGAGTTTGGGTGCGGGGGTGCGAGATCAGGACCACGAAAGCACCTGTGACGCTTGAAGTCGGGAGTCACTATTGAACTACACTCAGTCGCTGGCTGGAGCAATGTCAGAGAGCATCACAGCATGAACTAGATCTATCGGGGAAGCTAATTAGTGGCGCACACTTAGGTTTTGCAACAGAGGCCGCGTCTCAATGCTCACACTTCCACCCTTGCGCCCCTCAGTTGCGCGTTCCCGTGGAGGTGCGCGAGTGCTTAGGGTGTCTCGATTCTCCTGGCTGTAGAATCTGTAGAACCGTCGCCACGCACTTCGTCAAAGTCCGCATGAGTACACACTTCAGCAAAGGGTATTACCCATAATTCCAAGCGCACTTCATTGAAGACCGTAGGGTGGAAGTGCGAGTATTGA
The DNA here is from genome assembly GCA_006937965.1 of Callopanchax toddi. Taxonomy (NCBI): domain Eukaryota; kingdom Metazoa; phylum Chordata; class Actinopteri; order Cyprinodontiformes; family Nothobranchiidae; genus Callopanchax; species Callopanchax toddi. Next base: position 437,147 of record SSNR01000041.1, on the reverse strand, counting down.
GACGCGGCCAAAGAGAGTCCCCAAACATAGTTCCGCATGCAGCTCTGGTCCGCAAAGACGCATTTGGGCAGAGGGATCAGTTCCGCAAATTAGCGATGTGACGTTCATGAACAAGTTGAATCTTTTGAACGGCTCTTCACTGTGAACAAGGAGAACCGAGTCCTTGTAAAGAACCGTTCTTTTTTTGTATTAACTGTGACGTTTGAGCAATATTCAACGACACTGGCTCTTTATTTAAAACAACATCAGTGAGCACAGCAACGTGAACCCATCAGTTCTATCGGGGAAGCTAATTAGCAACGCACACGTAGGTGTCGCAACAAAGAGTGTCCCCAAACATAGTTCCACGTGACATTTTTCTTTCAAAATATTGCAAAATTATCATAAAAGAGCCAGTATTTTGAATGGCTCTTTGATGTTAATGGCTCCCCAAAGAACGGCTCCCTTCAAAGATCCATAAATCCCGTCACTTTCGCAAATGATATCTGGGGTGCACATGCGTACTGGCGAACTACTTTTTTCTAAAGCTGTGGGACTTGAATCATCCGCAAATGATGAAAACATGGAACAGCGGTAAACCTTCCAAGGAGTGGCTGACGACCAAAATTACCCCAAGAACTCAGCAACAACTCATCCAAGATGTCACAAAAGACCCCAGAACAACAGCGAACAAACTGCAGGCCTCACTCGCCTCAGCTAATGTCAGACTACACCACCAGCGATGGACAAAAGTGTCCTGCATGGTAGATTCAAGACGCAGCAGAGCAAACGGAACAGAAAGGCTCGCCCCAGTTTTGCCAGAAAACATCCGGATGATCCTGAAGACGTTTGGGAAAACATTCTGTGGACTGATGACACAAAAGGTGAAATTTGTGGAAGGTGTGTCCCGTTACACCTAGCAATAAAAGTTACAGCATTTCAGAAAAGGACCGTGACACCAACAGTAAAACATGGTGGTGGTAATGTGATGGTCTGGGCCTGTTTTTATCAAAAATGTACATTTGTTTGATCTGAAACATACACAAACATAAACATACATTTGAAAAACCACTATAATGCTTTCAGAGTTTTCATGGATGAATTATCCCTGTTGGTGTGTGACTTACAGTATCCCGTCATACATTAATAATCAGAATTCATCTTTACATTTATTATTAATCACCTGTGAAGCCTTCAGGGAGGGACGGGGGGACTAAAGTTTGACCCAAAGCCTCATCAAGCGTCTCAGAGTAAACAGGAGGGCAGCTTTCTTTGACAGAGTTCTCGTCTCCAGTGTGAGTTTGTGGCGGGTCAGTCCCATCACGGCGACCGATGGCAACGCTGACGAAGGCGATGATGAGGCTGGTGACGTACAGAGCTGCACAGTGTGTGTAAATGTGTGTGTTCTATAGAAAACTGAATGTAGAGATGTATGAAGCTTGTTTTACCCCCCCTCCTCAGTGGGAATGAAAACGCTGGGCTATATTTGGATTGAGCTGATGTCACGAGTGGTTTGAGCGGAGAGCCTATAACTGTTGGAGTCTGCTGGTGTGACAGTCCGACAAACCTCGGACCGCTCCTGACTCACCGGGACCGAAACGCAACGCAAAGTGAGTCTCTTATCCTCCTCCATGCTTCTTCTTCTTCTTCTTCTTCTCTATTTCTACCTTATCATACAAGACAGGGTGCTTTTAGTTTGTAATCTGTAGGTTTTCTTTAGATTTGGATATTTCCTCCTTTCTTTTTAAGATTAATTTTGCAATCAGATTGCTATACATTTATGCTTTTTTCAGAAAATGACAAAATGAAGATAAATTGACATAAAATCATTCATTTTAAGCACAAAAATATTCAACTTTTTGAGTTGGTGAAGCACATTTTAGTTCCTTTATCCTATTAAAGCATGCACTGTTAAAATAAATTTAAAAAAATATGATTTTATTTGAATAAAACTTATTTACTTACATTAGAATTGCATAAATAATAATGATTATTTCCCCTTTATTGTCTATTCTCAGTTTATTTTAACCTATATTGCTAAAAATGAATGAAAAAAATGTATTTTATTGCTTTTCTTTTTGTTGCAGGACTTAGTGTTATAATTAGATAAATGTAATACTTTTTATTTGCATTTTGCAGACAATTCTGTGCTTTACAAATTTAAATAATGCAAATGATTACTGGTTTAATGAAATCATAAAAATCTGACTATAGCTAGATAGGATGCTTGTCTATCATTGTCACTTTCTCAGCTTTAAATTGATTTTAAAAATGATTTATTGTCCAGATTGAATGCTTTTTATGTATTCCATCCATCCATCTTCTGTAACAGCTTAATCCTCCGCAGAGGGTGCTTTTTATGTATTTTTTCATTAAATTTATTGTGTATTTGTGTTGTGTTTTCCATTATTTTGCTGGAATAATTTCATAATGATCATGTTTTTGCAGGGAATCCTCATCATTATGAATCACCTGAGGGTGTCTGTGTTCCTCCTCACCGCGCTCACGTTGCTGCGCTGCATCACCACCGCTCCAAGTCACAGGTGAGTAAAATCTGAATTTATCAAACGCCAGAATGTCTAGAACTGGTTGGACGTAGAGGTTCGATAATGATGTATCTGCATCGTGCTTGTCTGCCTCCTAGTTTGAAGAGCGGATCATCAGTGTGAAACGATTTGGCCCTTTTCCCTCTCTGATCCAGGTACTTGAGTTCCAGCTCCTCCTCCTCCTTCGAGCAGGAGAGTGCTCCTCCAGACAGCGAGAGCTGGTTGCTGCCTGAGCTCATCTCCAACCCGTTCCTCGGCCTCATGGGCGCACGGACACAGAGGGGACTCACAGGAACCAACAGGTAGATCGCTGGATTCGCTTTAAAAAGATTCAAACTCTGAGTTAACGTCTGTGCTCATCTTTCAGTCACCACTTAGAGAAGAGGAAGTGTAATACAGCCACCTGCGTCACCCAGAGGTTAGCAGACTTCCTGGTCCGTTCCAGTAACACCATCGGGACCGTTTACGTACCCACAAACGTGGGATCTTCCACCTACGGGAAAAGAAACCTACAGCAGCCTCCCAACTACCTGCCTTTCTAGTACAAACTGAGGGGAACTCCAGTTTATTTACCCAATATTCTGTGATAATGGCTGTAAGAATGATACTGATTGTAATAATCATGATGATCAGAATGTTTTTTGTTCATGAACAGGAAGAAACAGTGCCTTTGATTTAATTTAAACCATCTGATCCGATGTTTGATTTCTTCCATTTCCGTGAAAGTGAGTCCTGTTAGACCTTTTTTAAAAGCGCATGATGGGAATTTAAAAAATAAAGGAAAAAAAATCAATGAAACAAAAAGAAATGTAAAGCAATATGAAATCAATGTTATTTGTTGTTTTTGATAATAAAATAGATATATTTTAAATTTTTTGTGAGTTTCAAGCCATGTTATTTCCCTTAACATAGATTCATGATTTTTCTCTGAAACCTTTTAGTTGCCATAGGTAACCGTAGAGAAATGCCTTACATCATGGTAACCAGAGGTGGGTAGAGTACCCCCAAAATTAAAAGAGTAGCACTATTTTAACATTTTTACTCGAGTAAGAGTAAAAGGTCAAAAAATACTTGAGTAAGAGTAAAAAAGTCTACTTGAGTACTGAGTCCATCTGATTATTTTTTTTATTATTATATCAGACAGACAAAAATATAAAGTTGCAAGAAATTCTAGTATCTTAAAGGCTAAAATGAAAAACACTACATAATAAAATAAAAAATAGCAGATTTTAAGCAGATGGAACACTTTTCAAAATCTTTTTTTTTAAATATAATGCCAATACTTACAGTAGATCTTGCTAGGTAGCTATCTATTTAGCTAGCTAGCTAGATCTAGCTTTCTTGCAAGTTACCTAGCTTGATAAAGATAGCTAGCTAGCTAGAAAATGACAGTAGGAAAACAAAGCTGGTGCAGAAACAGGTGGTCTATTTTTGTTAAAGCGTGTTTGTTCTTCTGTAAAGTTACTCGCAGTAGGTTGAGGATTCAGAGATTTAAATAGGAGTAGCGATTCTTAAAACTATTACTCAAGTAAAAGTAAAAAGTATGGTGAAGCAAAACTACTCATAAAGCTTTTTTTTTTTTTCAAAAAGTTACGCAATTAAATGTAACTGAGTAAATGTAACTACCCACTTCTGATAGTAACTGACTATTGAACACTAGTGGAGCTGACAGCTCTTTAAAAGAATCTTACAGATTTTTTTTATCCATCAATTCCAGTTTTAAAAATTGACCTATTTCAATAAAACACCAAAACAGTAACCACCATACATCTACAACTGGTTAACTTTTTGAGTCGACAAAATTCAAGATGGCCGCCACAGCTAACTGACCTCCACAAGCATAAAAATGACAGAACTCTGTCAGTTTTGGAAATATTAGGCTAAACTTTGGTGTCATTGTACGGTTCAGTTTATTTATCAGTTCACAACACAAGTCATCCTAAATCACTGAACAAATCCAGATCAGTAATCAGTTCAGGTCCAGATTCAGGTCAGTTGATTGCAATAACAGGAAATACAAACATGGAGAGTGGAGCGAGTAAAACCAGTAGAATGAGCAAAAAAATTGTGCATTGACTTTGCCTAAAACTTTGGGCTTAACTGTTGCCGTTGAAGGTCAACTGGTGTGGTGTTGGTCACGGTAGCACATACAACAAGCTGTCTAAGAGTGTCAATCAGGTGCCAGTCGTACACCTGTGACTGGAGCACACCTGGTAGCACTTAAATCTCAAAACATGAATGAATACCAGCTGAAGAACATTGCTGGAGATTTTGGCACATTTTTGAAGGCGCTACTCCCAAAGGATCAGCATCTCTAAATCTGAGACCATGGATCTTGACTGGGAAAGGGTGGATTGTCTACTCCAGGTAGGGGGAGAGGTCTTATCTCAAATGGAGGAGTTTGGGTTCATGAGTGAGGGAAAGAGCGAGCGATCAAGAGGCAAATTGGAGTCATCTGCAGTGATAGACGCTGAACCGGTCTGTTGTGGTGAAGAGGGAGTTCAGCCAGAAAGCAAGACCCTCAATTTACAGGTCGATCTACATTCCTCACCTACACGAGCTTTGGGTAATGACCAAAAGAACAAGGTCACGAATACAAAAAGCCGAAATGAGTTTTCTCCGCAGGGTGGCTGGGCTCAGACTTAGAGATAGGGTGAGGAGCTCAAACATCCGGGACTCAGATAGAACCACACGTTTCCACTATCGGAACTTCAGGGTAAATTCTAGAGGGCGAAATTGACCGGGACAAATCAGCTGGCTCATTCCGCTCAGCGCTCGTGTTTCCATTACAGCCCCCACCTTTCCGGAACTTTTGTAAGACGTCAGCATCGACGTCACTGACAAGCGTAAAGGCGCCAACAGACAAAGAAGCGATGGTTGCGGCGTATTTCGCCGTTTTTATACATAGTGATGGGAGTGCCGAACAGAAGGATGAGTATACTTGATGACAAACTAATCCAACCTCGAAGACATGGTCATTTTGCAAGCTCCGACAACAACACACAGGTAATTTATCTCGGCGCTGTGTGCTTTCATCATTTTCCTTCATCCCACAACCAATCAGCACGAGTCTATCGGGTCGATCCGAGTACCTGCCCCTGATCAGGGACTCCGTTGGTCCCGTACATGGCCCTGTCGGAGCGGCCCGATGAAGTGGAGACACGCACAAGCCTCGAAGTTCTTGTAAAGTTACCCTGAAGTTCCGATAGTGGAAACGGGCCTATTTGAGAGGAGCCAGCTGATGTGGTCAGGATCAGGATTCCTCACCTCTGGGGAGGTGTTTGGGGCATGTCTTGCCAGCAAGAGGCCCCCGGCTTGAATCAGGACACATTGGAGAAAGTACATCTTCAGGACGGTCTGGGATTCCTTTCACAGGAACAAAGAATTAATCAAACGAACAAAAATGTCCATACTTTATGTGCTAAGTGTACTTCGATCCTTTTTGTTGTACGAGGTTATCTTTCTTGATCTGCTTTTCCATTGGAACTTTCAGCTCTTTTGTTTAACAAATCTTTTGAATGTGTGATTTTGGGTCCTTCACTCACAATGCCTACGTTTTATCTCAAATAAATTACAACGTTTTTCTCTGAATCCTCTAAAATCCTTATATTTATCGGTTGTGATCCAGCCTGAACTGAACGTAGCTCATTTAGAAAATCATTCTGCGGGCAGGACCAAAACTCTCCCTACTTTCAATTCCTTATGAAGTATTGTTTAGCAAACGTTATTAATATTTAAATGTGTTATCTGATGTATCAATATTTAATATGTTGGTAAATGTTTTAATATTTAATAAGTGACAAAATTAGCATTTACACTTTTGTGTTGTCTAATTAGTTCCAGTTCTAATTTTAGTTTCAACACCGCCACCCCCAATAGTTTATAAAATCTATATATTTAGAAATATGGCAACATTTTACTATAAAAAATCAAGAGGCACCATGCTTTCAATTACATGATCAAGAGCACCACTAAAATGTAAACCATTCAAGCCCACGTTTCCTCTTTCTATCATAAAAGTAATGCGGTGTACATTGAAAGCACCTAGTGGTTATTAGTCATTGTTTACCCACAATACTTTTAATGGCAGAACTGTAATCAGTGTTGTATTCCTCACAGTCATGTAGCGGTTATCCAGGGTAATGAAAATCAAGAGGGGAACTATGACGCACGGCACCAACCCCTGTTTGATTAGCAGCGACCCGATCATCTCAGACACTGACATCAATATCCCTGTGCATGGTTAACGCCTGCATAAAAGGGTTTTCAAAAATAGAACAAGTGGCAGCTTTTGCTGATGAATCCAAAAACAATGCGAGCCATTATCCACCAAACACTCCGACAGAGCACGGGGATCGTGTCAAGATCTGTCGATTACTTCATGAAGCCACAAATGGCTCAGTGCCTCAGCTGAGTTGTTTATCCCAGCAGTGATTATCGCTGATGAAGGCTTTGATGGAATTTCAGAGCTGATTTATGACCTGCTGACCACATTAATGTCTGAAAATACAGGTTGTTCATTTGAACACAAAGGATGGTAACTTGTTCTTATTACTGTATTACTTTGACAGGAAGACAGGTAGTATGCCGATGTTTTCTCGTTTTGTTTCAAAGTTTTCAGGCAAAAGTAAGACAAAGGATAGTTAATCTCATGGGTGTAGATTTGGTATGGACGAAGGTGACGTGTCCTCACCAATAATTCGATCCAAGGGTGCAGAAATAGCGCTGCATCCCCACCAATAATACATGCAGCCCAGCGGACCGAGGTGCTGTGCCGCTGTGTGCGGACCTGTGTCCAGGGGATGGAGGCGTACATATCTGAATCAACTGGCACGAGCCCCTCCCCACAGATTTACTTACGCCGACAGCACCTGCTCTGGGTCTGGGTGGACCGGGCTAGACTGACCATCAGGCACTGTCCCGGTGATGGTAACTTTGGGCCAGTTTGGACCGGGACTAGCGTTACAGGACAGATCGCTTTAATCTACACTTCCTGTTTTAGCGCATGATCTAACCCATAGATATATATATAAAGGCTAGATGGATCATCTGGGGTTCGACAGCGTAGCTACACGGCGGCCATCTTGTGACAGTGAGCTGACGTTTTCCTCTCTATGGCAGCAGATGGGAGGTGAGCGATCAATTTAACTAAAAACACTCATAACTTGATGAAAAATGAACGGATTTACAAACGGGTTACTTTCTTACACACGTTATTATGTATAGACTTGAGATATGATACTTTTACAATTTATGAATTTTCCGATCATTATCAATATATTTTGATATATATTCACAGCCACGTCTCTGACGTTTATAAAAATGCAAACCGCTTGAAAATCGGTTAAAAATTTAGCAAGTTAGAGGTATTTAATAGTACATGCTCCATTGACACCAATGTTAAGAAAGGGGCGGCTCACTGTCACAAGATGGCCGCCGGCGTAGCTACGTCAGGGTCCATTGACAAACAGCGCGGGTAAGATATCTAGTAATATATATACCTATGATCTAACCCTGCTCGTCTGCTCCTGGTCCCAATGATAAGAGCAAATCTACGCCATTGGTTAATGGCCAGGGCTGCACATAACTGGTGCACCAGTGTGCATGAGCCCCATGTATCATGCGTGCGCACCAAATCCATCTGCCCAAATGCTCATTTGCAGACTACTGCTGATTGTGCATCCATCAATTACACTAGGTCAGTGGTTCCCAAAGTTTGGAGTCGGGACCCCACTGTGGGTCTTAAACCAACAAGTGGAAGTCCTGGGATTTTCTCCAGAACTGAAAATGAATTTTAAATCCTTGCTAATACCCCTAACCCCTCGGAGATTCATGGCGAGGTGTGCACCAAGCATCGGTGTCAGGTACATCCTTGAGTACCTCAATGAGAAAATTATGTGCACTTTTGTTTATGGCATGATTATTATGAAGAGTTTGTCCACTGTTACCTCCATCTTTAATTTATTTTATTAGAATAAAAGCACACATCATTATGACTTCATATTTAACTAAGTAATGAGGATTAATAAGTTACAATAAATATAGGTTAGTTTGGATGGATGGATGGATGGATGGATGGATGGATGGATGGATGGATGGATGGATGGATGGATGGATGCTTGGAAACACTTGTTTAAAAAACAAGATACATTAACCAACTTAATTTTCATGTTTGTTTTCTAAATAACAAACCCAAAACCTAATATGGAGATTTGTAGTAAAACCTATAATGAAAACTAAAATACCATTTAGTTATAAATAGAAAAAGTAATCAAACCACTACTATTACTTCAGTAATAATTGTGGTTTGACTCTTAATTTACTTAATAGTTTGAATGCCCAACAAGGCATTATTATTATTATTATTATTATTATTATTATTATTATTATTATTATTATTATTATTATTAAGTAACAACAATCACACAAACAAAAAAAATTTGAGTAATTCTTGACCAAACTGGCAGCCTGAGAGGTAAATTTGAAATACAGATAAACATTTTCTCCATTTATAATTTTTGGAAATAAATTATACTTCCTAAACCATGTAGGAAACTTTTTGTTTCCTTATTTCTTTTAACTTGTTCTTATTTCATCATTAAAATATGAAAGTACACACTTTAACTGTCTTTTTTTTTTTGTGGCAGCAACATTTCTCTTAAAACTGTCATTAATGTGATATTTTCTAAAATAACATGAGGTTGGAAAAAGTTGCTGTTTTGCGCCTTTGGTTTTTTTCCCCTTGCTGCTTGCCGTAGCCAACTGTAAATACGGAAGTGACGTATATCGGTCCATTGAGCGCTTAAGCAGGCTAGCTGTCCTCGGTGTTTCCTCCAAGTATTTTGCCAGTCAGGTATATTTTTGTATTTGGTTTTGAATATACTTTAATCTCAGGATGTCTATTAGAATAAAGTAGAAGCGTTTTATCTGTTTGACCGGTCACTGCCGTGTTAACCGTGGCTTCTAGCTCGTGTTAGCTAACTGTTTTTAGCCTTGCTTTTGGGAGTAATGGCAGAAAGAAAAGAGAAAACGTTTAAGTTCGTCATCGTGGGAGGAGGCATTGCAGGCGTGACATGTGTGGAGCAGGTGAAGATAAAAACAAGTCACTTCAAAGTGCACTCACGATATAAAGGCTAATTATTATTTCCCACAGTTAGCATCCCAGTTTCCACCAACAGACGTGGCTCTGATTACAGCAGGTCTCCACATTAAAGCGGTAACCAACTATAAACAGGTACGGTAGCCATAGATGGGGTTGTTGTTAAATATTCTTGTTTAATTTAATGTATAATTGTCTCGAATTGTTCTGTAAAGGTGTCCAAAACGTTGGAAGAGTTTGATGTGGAGGAGCGACCGTCCAGTGTTCTGGAGGAAAAATTTCCCAGCTTGACTGTCATCCATTCAGCTGTCAAATCTCTTCACACCCAATCACATGTAAGAATCCGTGTGACCCTAATGCTTTTATTTATGCTGTTTTTAGTTATCTGCTCTTGTCAGTGAGACTAGTGATTCGTTCTGGGCTTCTTGACAATCATCATCTGTCTACTACTGCCACCTAGTGGCCACATGGTTGCAGTTTAAGTCAACTTTTAACAGCTTGAATCCAAGAACAGTTAAATCTGAGTAAATTAGTAATTAAACATTATTTATAGGATAAAAAAACCCAAACTGTCTCACTGTAAAACATTTATAGCAAATGTGCATAAAGCATAAGATACAAGAGATACAACAGAAGGGCATGAAAGCAAAGATAAAGTTGAGTGAAATGGATCTAAACATATCCAAATCTAGCTAAAAGCTGTCTGAATAAATTAATCTTCAGCTACATTTTAAAAAGATTTTTCTGGCTGCTGTTTCTGATGAATTCTCCTTTATCCTTAAGTGTGTGGAAACAGCAGATGGTCGAGTTTTTGGTTATGAGAAGCTGTGTATATGCAGCGGTGCCAGACCCAAGCTCCTAATCCAGGACAACCCTCATGTGCTGGGGATCCGTGACACAGACAGCGCCCAGGTAACCCCCTTTGAGTGAATGTTTGCTTGATTTTAGACATGTTTCTGACTTCTTTTAGGTCTTTTTTTAATGGGATGCACTAAACCTTCCAGTTCTTCATAACCATGACATCATATTTGGGTGAAATTTGATCCATTTTGACATTTGACAGCTCTAAAAAATACCTTGAATGTTATTCTTTCAGCCTGAAATGTAATCGGTTTTCCTAAAGTGACCCAAAAACACAGAAAATATTTATAATTTTGCACAGATGCTACAAACATTTGTACACTGAGTTTGTTATGAGTCAAATTTGGCTTGTTTAAAGAAAAGGGCGGTTTTAGGGATCTGTCTATGTTCCCTCCATATTTGCTAATCTTCAGAATCTCAAAACTGCATAGAAGTGATCATATACAGTATTAGGGCTGCAAAATATATCACTAAATTATTGCATATTAATATAAAAATATGAATACTGGAAATAACTGCTACTGTTGCAGAAAATTATAGACTTACATTTTCCAAGTGTCATTCATTTATGTCAATTTTTTGGTACATGAGCTCCCTCTAGTGGTTCTCAGGAGAAATTTGGCATTTGCAATTAAAAGTCAGCCTCTATCTCCAGTATTGTTAGTAATTGCCCTCTTCAGGCCTTGTTGGTAGCATTTATTTCACTTCAGGTCAACAGGAGCTGCAGGAGTAGAGGAGTGCAGGACAGAATCAGCAATTCCCTCTGTTACTTTGTCATTTAACGGCTGATTTAAATGTGCTCTCCTACACAGTAATCCTTATTTGACATCAAAGTGGAAAAAAAAACATGAAGACAGATGAGAGCAGGACTCCAGCTGGAGAACAGCACAAACTTTCTGGTTTTATGATGACTTAATTAAAGGAACTTTAATAAGATATTGTTTCTCAGGCAAGTTTGAGAGCCACTGCACTAAACCCATTTACATATTCTGAATAGATTTGTAGTTTACAATGCTGTATAGACAGTTATTTTGAAGAGAATTTTGAAACAGGTGCATTTTCAGCCCAATTTGACCTTTAAAAATCTATCAAATTGGAACAGGAACAGCGTTAACCACTCCTTTAGCTAACTGGTATCAGGTGCATGTCCGTGCACGAGTTGAATATTAAGCTTAACCTCCTGGTTTGAGGTTACATAAGGCTAACTGGATTAATTTCTATTTGTGATTCAGGAATTTCAAAAGCGATTATCCAAAGCAAAGAGAATTGTTGTTGTTGGAAACGGAGGGATTGCCTTGGAATTAGTGTAAGTCTGCTTCAGGAAAAACAATAAAATTCCTGAAATCTTTAGTTGAGACCTTATTTTATTTGGTGTAATAATGAGTATTGTTTTAGGTATGAGGTGCAGGGCTGTGAGGTGATCTGGGCCGTGAAGGACAAAGCCATCGGGAACACCTTCTTTGACGCCGGAGCGGCGCAGTTCCTCATCCCGTCACTAGGGGCCGACAAACCAGATGTTTCTGCTCCATGTAGGCGAACGCGGTACACTACGGAGGAACCGGCACCTGGAGCAGCTCAGACCTTCACTGCAGGTCTTTATTTTACACCAAAGAGAAACTTTCTTTTCATTACAAGTGACATACTTTTCTGTTTATACTAGCATAGTCCCACGATGTGTTGTGCAATGTTTTCCTTGTACTTCTGCTCACTCAAAGTGCAGCCACACCCATTGGGCATGTCATAAAGGTAAACAAGCGTCTCCACCCTCAGTTGTTGAAAAGTAGATCATGGTGTCCTGTTTGCAGGTGTGTCCACGTTGTGTTTTTAAATCAGAGGCAGCTCCCTCGGAATTTATGACTGAGCCCCACCCACACACAATCATGGTGTTTTCTTTTAAGTGCCGAGTTATAGCTAAAAGTATGCGAAAAATTAATATTTTGAACATGCAGTAGTGAGGGAGGAAGTAAATGAGTGTCAACAACATGACTACGTGAAATGGAGGGGGCGGGGCTTAAAACTTAATCTGGAACCAGCCACCAGGGGGCGGTGGTTTCTTCTAGCTTCAACTTCAAAGTTTTGTTTAACTAGTAAATATTTAAACTGTTGATGCAGGTGCACTAAAATGTTTTTTGTTTTTTTTTAAAGCTGTCTGAACAACCTCAGTTTGGAGAAACAGCGTTTAGTTTTGATCGAACAGATGAGCTAACTGCTAGTCACGCTGTGGATAGTTGCAAACTTTCTTAAAACAATCTGTAATTGTTAGCAGTACATAACGATGTCGTGCATTTCCTGTAAATTCGGATATGTTTTTATTAGTGGTGGGACTCGATTAAAAAAATTAATCAAATGAATTACAGGCGTTGTAATTAATCAATCGCAATTAATTGCATTTTAACAGTACAAGAAAATTTGCCCATAAATGCTTAAAATTTTTTTTTTTTTTTTTGTGAGGGACAGAATTAGATAGAAAACAATTGCATTTAAATTCAAAAAGAAGAAAAACAAAAAAATCCCTGGCGAAAATTGGACAGATCTAAAAGCACATGCTTCATTATTTTATTAGCAGGTTTATTAATGCCAGTCTTAAACAACAGGGTCACTTAACTAGAGTACAAACATTATTTAATATAGCTGTAGTTGTAGTAGTTAGCATTAGCCTTAGCTCCACCAGTGAACACAGATCATTAAAACATGAACTAAACATGCTAGGGAATTATAATCAATACAGCTAACAGATAATTAAACCTACAACCACACGATTTATTATGAGTGTGTTTTTGCACGTTTCTCGTCCCCTAATACTTTTACTTTATGACTGTCACAAGCACGGGAAACTGGAAACGTTCGTCACAAAACAATACACTGCTGGAACTCTGAACCAAACATTAGTTCCTCCCCACAGACTATTAGTTCCGCTTGCATCAAAAGCAAGCTGCGATTAACTGCGTACATTTTTTTAACATTATTTTTTTTCTAATTAATTAATCGAAATTAACCCCTAGTTTTTATGTGGAAGAGTTGGGTAATATAAGGCTAAAGCTAGCTCGCTTCCTGTCTGGGTCACTGTGTGTTTTCTCACTGTTCTGGTCTATTGTGCACCAAAAAACAATGAGAAGTTTTTTCTGCTATAAACTTTGTGCTTAGTGTTAAATGTTACCACTAGACATCAACTTCTTCCCCTCCTCTTATTGTGACCTCTCCATCACACACAGGAAGCTGTTGGAGCTGCAGCAGCTCAAATCCAGTCTCTATCATTGTAAACAAGTTTATAAAGAGTGAAAAACAAACAGATGTGTTGGGTTACGTCTAAATATTAACAAATTCCATGATGCTGCCCCCTCGTTTAGGAAGAAACGACTCATTTAGTTCTGGTCCTTCTGTTTTGTGTTTTGTCAAGATGTGTTTACCTGCTAGAAACAGCTCCGTTCATCCACGTTAAGCCATGGTGAGGACTCAAGAATTTGTTAAACCACAACATCAACAATAGAACAAAACATGTTTTCATTTTGTCTTCTGATATAGTTTGTCATATCACACACACCCATGAATGTAATGTTTTCATGAAATGCTTTGAAATGTTCAAATTAGAATAGTTTTAAAGGCACACTATGTAACTTTTTCATATTTTAAATCTTTTCCGTGAGCCAGTCTGTGCTAATCTGACCCTTTACAGGGTTAATGAAAAGTCACTCAGCCCCATCTGCTGCTTGTGTCCAGAATACCACGTTTGCAACTTCTGAGTCTCCTGTCCGGTGCCCTGAAGTCTCACAAAGTCATGAATCTCACAAGAAGCAGTAACGCTTTACGGCAATCCATGTTTCCACCTCAGAACCTGCTCAGGACAGACGAGCTGAAG